>JANHAO010025902.1:0-11230 GCA_026873985.1 Saraca asoca | reverse complement strand
GAAAATTACAGTCTAGGGAAGCAAGCTTGACAATTGTGCAAATAAATGGACCACACACTTAGAAATTTGCACAAATAGAAAAAAAAAGTATATAAAAAAAATCCAAAATCAAATACAAGCAAAAATGAGGAAATCACTATCAATACCCATCAAGCATATTGAAGTCAAAGGCTCACAGTTAAAGTTCAAATGATGAAACAAAACCCTAATTCCACTCCTTTACCATTTCCATTTCTGGGTTTTCAATTGAAACAATACAGCAGAAAAAAGCCAATAAAAAAAGGACAAAAAAGTAAGACAAAGACTTACAAATCATGTGAAGATAAATTATGGTTACTTAAGATTGAGATTCTTGGATAAGATGCAAAGGGTTAGCTCTAATTTGGCTATCAAAAACACAGTAATGCTTTTAGAGAGAGATAAAGATAGCTAGAGAGAAAGAGCAAGTGGCATGTGAGAGAGAGAATATGCAAAGCAAAAAAAGATGGTTACTTAAGTTCGGGACGACGGTGGACAACTCATGATGGCAGGTAGATCAGAGGACAGTTGGAGACACCGAAGAAGTCAGTGAAGGAAGCCGAAGACCCGGAGAGAGAGGGAAGAGCTTCGGCACACTGAAAGAGAGGACAAAGCCGAACACCGAAGGAGGACGTTACGCTGGTGGCTCATGCCGGCCAGCACACCGGAGAATGGCCGGACACGTCGGACAAGCAGCCGAAGTTCGAAAGAGGGAGAGGGAGGAGATCGCGCGAGGAAAGAGAGAGAATCTGAAAAAAAATCTTGGAGGGCAAATTTGTATAAAAAGAAAAATAGAGAAATTTTCAATTTTGCCCCAAAACTATGAACTTTTTATACTTTTCCCCTATCGAGAATAAAACTTTTCATTTTAGTCCCCCTTTCTTTTTCTCAACTTATTATAAATTGTGATCGAAAAATTTGGTTGCTAAAGAGTCCGGATGTAATATAGTGATCGAAATATTCGATTGCAAAAAATTTCATTAGTCAATACAAAATTTTTTGGAGTTAGCCACCATATAGCGACCAATTAGCGACTGAATTGTTTACGACCGAAAAATTTGGTCGCTAAGTAGTTCATTTTTAAAATTTTTTTTTGGCCAATCAGTCACAAAGTAGTGGCAGTTCGGTCTCCATTAGCGATCGAAAAAATTCGATCTCTATTTTTGGTTGCAAAAATGCTTTTTTTTTTTATAGTGAATTTATGTTAAAATTTTATAGCCGCCGACGATCTGTGAGTACATTAATTTTGGACTCAAAGTTAAGGAAATAGGAAAAGTTTTTAAAAGGAAAATAAAGCAAACTTGAAGTTAAAAGGTCAATGGGCACAATTTTCCCATTTTTCCCTCAAGGGGCCAGTCGCTTATTTCTTCCCGAACCATTTCCCCATTACTCATATGTAACCCATAATTTACTTTCTAGACTTGGAGCTTTTTTTCTTTACATTTCACTTTTTCTCTCTTCAGGTAAGCATTCTTATCTTCACATTACTTTCTTAAATTTTTACTATTAATTTTTCTCTTCTTCCTCTTCAATTTAATATCAAAATCTTGTGGATTGATCAAGTATAGTCTGAGTTATAAATTTTTAAATTCAAAAGTCACTATTTAACCTATAAACCTGTTTGATTTTCTGGTGTTTTTAGAGCTTGAATCTATTATATTTCACTTGTTTTTTTACAAAGGAATCATAATCTGATAGTATATAATTAGTTGAGAAGAGTAATCCTTGAAAAATTTAAAAAGCTAATATATTTTTCTTTCTTATTCTTGAAGAGTGTTGAAGATCCTTGTGAGATTTGATTAGATTTCTTATTTTTAGTTGCTAAGGTGAATGATTCATACATTTCTTGTGAATCATATTGTGTTTATTGATTGTGATCCTCTGATTGTAGAAGCAAGTTGATAAAAATGGGTATTTGTGATTGTATAATCAAGTTTGAGTTTGAATAATCTTGTTGATATAATGGTTAGTTTTTCGGTGAAAAGGTTAGGCTTTAAGTGTATTTAAGTTTTCAAAATATGTTATGTTTAACTCCTATGATTTAGTGTAAATCTAGAAGTTTTTTCCCTTGTTTTTCTGCTATTTTCTGCATTTTCCAGAATTTATGAGTCAAATTGCCACTTTTTACATTGTCCCTGCAATCATGCTCATAGGAATTGAGTTGTATTGTGCCTTGCAATTTGAATCGAGAATTGAACTAAATTTTTGCAAGTCAAATTGAACTATCTTACCCTATTTTTCGATTTCGATTGTAATTTTGATTATGTGCATAACTTGAACTTATTGAAGGTTTTCAAATTTTGACAAGCTGACTCACATTTTGAATTAGATTTCCTCAAGTTGAATCGAATCCTTCTTATCTGATTTTCGCAATTCTAATTGTGATCCTGCTCAAATTTTAAGCCTTGATCCTGCTTGTGATTTTGATCACATCTCCCAAAATTTTCATCCTTCTAAAGGAATTTACTTCTCCTTCCTAGATATTTCTCAACCCTTCGATTTAGTCTTGTGTGCATTCTAGTTAGTTAAATGAAGCAAATAAGAATCCAACATGAGTAATTCATAAACTAATATTAATAAATTTAATAATTGTCTATAATTAATGGTATGATAATATAACAAGGAATGTAATCCATGTGATTAAGATTGAGATTGAATGTGAATGTGTGACATAGTTATTATGAGTAGTGATGTTGTTTAAGTAAAGTAATTTTCCTATGAGACATGGTATGACATATGTCGTAATGAATGATGTAGATGAAATATGATAATATGATAAAGGATATACGATTAAGATTGTGATTGAAATGTATATTTGTGATATAACTATTATAAGAATGATGTTATTGAATGCTTGAAAGTTCTTATGAAACTTAAAATGTGATTGATGAGATGATATGGGGAAAAATGAACCGGATCTTGAATCTATAAGTTTTGGTGTGATGAGTAGGATAAGGCTGGCTTGGAAGGATAAAGCTAAAATTGTGCAAGATTAGACTAGTCCAAAGTAATAAGGAGATTTATGATTATTATTATTATGTATTTTATTTTTACTTGCATTATTATTTTGTGGAATACTGAAATGTGATTTAATGAGATTGAATAACGTAATGATTAAGGATGGTGGCTTAAGATCATGAGAACCCTTATTTGATATAATGTGCTATGAATAATATGATGTAATATCATTTAAAGTTGAGTTTCTAAAACTTAATAACTTGCTTATGAAACTTGGTATAAGAAATGATTTTCCAGTTATGATGTTGATGTATATATGTGTTATTTTGTTGGATAAATTCATAAATTTGGTATAGATTATCTTATTGAGCCTTAGACTCACTCTTTTGTAGATTATTTTTCAGAATCTCAAGACATTACAATTAATCATCCCTCAAAGAAGTAAGCATAAACAGTGATCCAACAGAAATTACATCAGACACCTTTTCCATCATTATTTCAAGTCCACTAGTAGTTTGAAATTGGAATGTACTATATTGTCATTCTGAATTTAGTGGGTTGTAACGTACTGCATGAGATGGATATTATACCTATGGAACCACCAAATATCCTTCTTATGATGGCCTTAAGATGATTTAACCCTTAGAGTTCTACCATCAAATTATGTATTTTGCTAATTTTTTTTTTTTGAAAACTAGTATAAGGGCAATATATAGGACTTAGTTATATTAACTTATACTATTAGATTTATGATAAGACATAAGTTAACATAACTTTTTAATTGTCTTGTCTTGGAAAGGACATAAGGTGACATGGAAGTGACTCCTAGGTTATGTAGATGTTGGATAATCTTTTTGGAAACTATTAGTGAACTTGTGGAACAAGGTTAATTGGCATGTACCTGTTGCGTAATACTTGTGTAAATTATAGAATATATATATATATATATATATATTCTATGTGTCTTCCTTTTCTTTCTAAAGTTTATAACTTTTCAATTAACCAATTAAATTCAAGTGAATGTGATTAGGAATATTGAGACAAATATAAATAGAAATGTGTGATACAAGGTTGATAATTATCAATAAAGAGTTGATATTCATGCTAATCATAATCAGGAAAAATTGGGTTGTGACGAAATGTATACAATATTTTATCTTTTATATAAAATATTACAATTTTGTGTAATATAACTGTAACCATTATATAAAAATTATTAATTAATTAAATAAATATGTAACATAAAATTATTAATCAATTAAGTACATATTTTTTTCTAACCCATGTGAAGGAATCATTACCCTGCCTTTTCACTCGCTTTCCCGGCATAGAAATTATTCACATAGAAATTCTAATTATTAATATTAATTAATAAGATAATTAATGCATGTGTCATAATTTAAATGAATAATTTCATGACAAACAATTAAGGAAATTTACCTAAATTTTATCCATAAGAAAATTCTTATTTCATGAATAAAGAGAAAGACACAAAAAATGGAGATGCAAAATGTGAGCCCCTTGTCAAAAAGTGATGGGTCTATCATCTTTATTTTTGTGTTTGTCTCTCAATTTATAATGTAAAAATTTTTCCTACTCATGGGGCATAAAATAAATCAAGGTTATTTATAAATTTTGTAATTTTTAATATGTTAAAAATTAAAAAATTAAATTTTTAATGCATGTAAATTTTATAAAATTGACATATAAACAATGAAGTTGACAATTAACTTTTATTATTATAAGTGATATAATTGAAGCATTTAGTAATTTCTCCGTGGAAAAATAGGATTTCTTTTCTTTACCTATAACAAACTCTCCATTTCACAAACTCAAATTATGAACAGCGGGGTGCAAATTGAAAGAGCTTGTATTATTGTTACAAAAGGATGTCTGTTTTTTACGACTTAGTCTTTCCAAAGAAAGATCTGCGGTTAAAAGGCACAGTCGGACCTAACCTTTCTCAGATGGCTGAGAAAATCAAATCACATGGTTTAACTTTTTAGATTGCTCGGACTTTACGAACCATATAAAGCGAAAACGGTCCAACGAGATTATTCAGTTTCCGAATATGGCAAGCAGAGCAAAGCGGCGCGTAGGTTTTGCTTAATTAACAAGCTTTTTGACTATGCTGACTCTTAATATGAGGTTTGAACTTTGAAACCTTCAAGCTTTTAAGCCCGACGCTTGGGACTGTGGCGATGCATCTCAAGTTTATTAGTGGTCAAGCCACTCGCCAAACTCGGTTGCACCATAATTGGGGCATGAACCAGTCCATGCAGCTGCTATTTGTTGAACAATGGTCCTGCTAATTCTCACGGTAACTTGCTAGAAACTCTTAAATCTTCTTTTTATCCAATGAGTGGCAATTTATTTAATATATCATTCAAATAACGTTGAAAAGGATAAGATTAAAATGGCATTGGGTTAACGCAATCATATATTTTCAAGAGTTTAAGATTGGATTTTCAAGAATATTATATTATCACATTTGATTCAATTACAAAATTTTTTAAAATATTATAATATTATATTTTAATTAATTTTTGTATTCTTATCAATATTGTTAAATTTATAAAAATGTCTTCATCGAAAATTAATCGATTAATACTTAAAAGTTGACTTGTCAATAGTGATAAGTAATGAGTAGTGGTCAATGATAATAGATGATGGTGGTGAATTATAATGATAAGTTATTAGCGAAAAAGTGATAAGTCCCTTAATATACACAGAATGTCATACATTCAAACACAACACACTAAAAAGGAAATGTTCAAAATGATATTTGGTTAGCAAAATCCTATATTTTTGAGAATTTTTACATTTTGGAGAATGTGATTCCTAGAATATTATATTATCACATTGATTCAATTAATTTTTTTTCAGAAATGTTATAATATTATATTTTAATTAATTTTTATATTATTATTAGTATTATTAAATTTTTTAAAATATTCTCATTGAAAATTGATCATCAATGTTAGAAAGTTATTCAGTTAAAGGTGGTGGGCAGCAGTTAATGATAATAAATAGTGGACGGTGGTTAATAATAATAAATGATAGTGGATTATTATGGTAAGTCATTAATGCAAAAAAGATTTCACAAACTAAACATTGATGAAAAAATTTATAAAGAACATTAGACCGATTGATCATGTAATTGAAAGTAATAGAATACAGAAAATTTAATTGAGTTTAGGATTACCTAGCCATCCTGCTCAATACTCTTGGTTCTTTAGTTTTAACAGAATCTTAACTCCTAATGATTTCAGTCCTTTACTGGGAAATTCTTTATGACTGCTCTTTAATGAAAGAAAGTGTTTGACTTGCAGTCATAGAACTTGAGACGTATCTAATATATAATTGTGACCAAATTGGCCTGGGTACCATCCATCAAAATGACCCAGTCCAATACCAGAAACATTAGACTATAGTACCATTGGGTTTATTACATAATGTCATATAAATTAATCGCCCTTATTACCTTAGACATTAATAGAACGAATTTATGAATTACAAAGTCCATAATAAAAATAATTCTAACAATCTCTCACTTGGACGACATAATTCATAAACTATGGCCACTTCCAATTAATGTCAATGTAATCATGGTACTATTATACTTATAGCTCTATTGAAGTCATAAGCTTCCAATGATATAGGTCACTATATCCAAAGGGTATATAATGTCATACATGCATTGTACACTTACACTTTGATGACTAGTCACAAAATGTGCTTAGCAAGATTTACACAATAGTAAATGTGAGAAAATGCAAATCTCCATACATGATCCTAGCATTTAACCAAGATGCCATTTGAGACAGGATCTAAATGTCTCAACACAGTAACAAGACATGGTATAAAATGTCTCAAATCAGATGCCATAATAAAATAATGTGCACAAATATGGCAAAATCACAAATGTTTCATTATGAATATTTTGTTCATACATATCTCGAGATATCAACAATGATAATTTATCATTTCAACACAAAAACCCCATTACCTTAAATGCCAGAAAGGCTTAGTCAAATTTATTACATATGTTTGTTTGTGAACACCTTTATACCTAAACCTTTGGTTAGTGGATCTGCAAGCATACAATCCATAGTTATATATACAATGATTTCATACTTTCTTTCCAATAAACTGATGTTTAACATTAACCCTTTTGTACGAGTAGTACAACTATTATTTTGAGAGAAGACCATTTTATTAGTATTGTCACAACACATGGTTAAGACTCTAGGAGTGCTTTCTCCAATTATAAATCATTAAACTAAAAACCTTACAAGTAGCTTAATAACATAGACACATTCTTTCTCCATCATAGAGATTGTTGTTATTGATTGCTCATTACTTGTCATGCAACAACTTCTCATGACATCATAAAGAAGTATCAGCTGGATAACTAACAAATTTAAAGTCTAAGTAGCCTAAAACCATGAGATCTCTCGATCTCCAATAGGTCAATATACAAGCTATTTGTACCCCATGGGTATCACATTACCCCTTTTGTAGTAGTTTAATATCACTGACCAGGATCATTTAGGTATTTCCCTAATACACCAATATCAAACACTATATCGGATGTGTACATACCTGAATGCATAACTAATGCATATAAAACATTTTCCAACTATCACTTTCTTTATCATTTTGAGGACATTGGGACTTTGTAAACTCACCTTTGAACAAGTGATAAACTTTGAGAGCAACTAAACAAATTGAATCCTTTTATGATACCATCTCTGAGACAAATTTAGAACATCCTGTGATTCATCACAATGAGATTTAATGCCACAAACACAATATATGCATTTCCTAGATCCATCGTCTTAAAGTATTGTGATAACCTTTTGTATTGTCTCAGTCAACATGTTTATATCATTGCATGCAAAGAGAATGATATCTGTATATAGAATTGATATTACTAAACTACCTATAATCAATCTTATATATGCACACTGGTTTGTCTCATTCTCCTTGAATCCAAAAGATGTTATCATATCACTAATCTTGAGATATTACTATGCAGATATTTTCCTTAAACCATATATACAAATTTTATAAATTTACACACACAAGGTATACACCGCTCTTCTTTTAGAATCTGGCTGATTTGATTATATGATTTTTGATAATATTGGAGCTCAGACTCCTAAACTTCTACCATTAATTAAACTTGATTAACTTCCAGATTAATCTCATATGCTTCAACCAATGAGGGTGCTAGTGAAACATTAATTTGTTTCTTTTCAGAGTAACGTTACGTAATCATTTGCTCCCACTATTCAACCAATCCATAAAGAAGAAAACATAAATTGAATTAATAACTCTAGTGGTGTGGATCGGATAATAAATATGTTACCTTCTATAGTAGCTACAATATCCAATGAAGTAACTGTCAATAGTCACGGAATCAAGATTGTTTGCTAAATGAATTATACAACCTCACTTTAGCTATGCAACACGAAAATGTCTTCGATTAGACTTCTTACCAAACAATAACTCATACAAAATCTTAGGCACAAACTTGCTAGGGTCTTGATTCTAGACATATGCAATGATTTTAAGAGCATCGCCCTATGGAAAGTTAGGTAGAGCTGAGTAATGTGTAGTTCTTTCTTTTCACAATGCCATTTTGCTCGAGTGCTCCTGTAAGCACACTAATCATGTGAAATTATTAACCTATAAGCCCTCCGAGATTTTCCACAAGGACTTGTAATACTTTCTGGACTTAGTTCCCACTAGGCCTAGGAAATGGACCTTGGTTCATGGATCAAGTCCATGGATCAATGGACACAGACTGGTCCATGCAGATACGAATGGTCCAGATGGGTCGATCCATTTCATGGATCTAGCTCTTACTATTATATAATTATAGCTACAAACTTCTACTTCTGTTGTTAGTTAGGCTTAATCAATTAACTCTACATGCTCCAACTAATCAAATATGCCAATGGAATCACAATTTGTTTCTTTTTGTAAAGACATAACATGGTACTTTGCTCCTATTATCTAGTCAATCATTGAAATTGGCACAATCTGACTCAATT
Organism: Saraca asoca; assembly: GCA_026873985.1. Lineage (NCBI taxonomy): Eukaryota > Viridiplantae > Streptophyta > Magnoliopsida > Fabales > Fabaceae > Saraca > Saraca asoca. Next base: position 2,192 of record JANHAO010025902.1, on the reverse strand, counting down.
CTAGTAAAGTGGTTGTAGAATAATAACGCAAATAATCTTTGGATCAGGATTTCTTTGTAAATAGATTACGTTATTTTACATCGATCTTGCAATCTTAAATGCCAAAAATGTCTTAGGCTAACCCTTAAGCGGAATAGTAGCTAGCATAGAGTCTTCTACGTAGTCCAACAATGAGTTTGATTCAGGAGCAATAATTTATGCATTATAGCGATTTTAAATGCATCACCTATAAAAGGTATGATAGAGTCAAGCATTTCAAACCTTGCATTTCATGACATCTATCATAGTGCGGTTCTTGCTCATATTGCCTAGTTGTCCTAGGTATAACACATTTTCTAGGTTCATATTCTTGAGGTTACCCAGCTAATGGACCAACATTGCTTTCAATTTTATAAAACTTACCATAGCACTCAACACCTTTATTGCAATACTTTCATGGGTTTTGCCTAAAATCTAGATTGAGGCTTTGAGTATCTTATGGCATCCCAAAATCTAAACTTCTCTTGGAGAAGTCTCATCCAATTAAGTCTCAAGTAGTCATCTATGATGTTTTTCATCTAACATGCTAGTTATGTCCATACTAGTTCAAAACAACTAATGACCGAAAAGTACTTTTTAAGGCTATTACACCTATGTGCCTCATTGTATATCTTATTCTCATATTCCTAGTTTAATCAACAATCCATCATCACTTGATTTCCTCTTATTTCCTAGGCTATATCTCAGCAATTAGTGGCTCAAGGGCTTTCCTATGCCTAGACAAGTGAACACATCACTGCAAGAAGCCCAATCACATCACCTCATGTTTTGTGTTTTGCATTTATTTTCCATTTGTTTCATGTGCCTTTATGCCTTGTAAGATTTGTATTTCCTCACAAAGGGGATTTCTTAATCACAAAACATTTGTTCATCCTAAATAAACCTTGAGACTTATTCCCATATATAGTGCTTAATCCATATGATGAAACTATTATATTGACTGTCAATTCAACACAATGATCATAAAGAGTCAATTATCAGGGCAAAAGTTAACCTAAATTTGATATTTCCAAGTCCACAATAATTCGGGCTAAAACTTAGGAAAATTCTTCTTTAGCTTTTTCAACTTTTATGTGTGTTACAATTCACATTAATACTCTCTTGCCAAATCAATTATAGGCCCATTATCCAAGGTCCAACTTTTATGAAGAGTCCTCTATTTAGTGATAAAATCGTTGCTAGCTCATCCTCTTTTGAACACCAAGAGTATCTGGTGATTATCATATGTGAATTCTTTAATTCTACCTGATTCTCATAACTAGTCCCAACCAACGTCTTTATAAACTTAATTACATAGAAAAACAATTGAGGGAAAACATTAATAGATGTAAATTCTTTGATTATGCTTATATTTTTTCACAAATACCACTATACAGTTCTTCATAACATTACATTATAAGATCCAATGTTGAAGGGTATTTAAGATATTATAATATAATACAAGGATTAAATATTATATTTTTACAATCTAATTCCAAAGGGAATTTAAGACTCTAAGAACATATCATTTAATTAGGCACTCATATTACTGTTAACAAACTACATTAACAATACCATACTCTCTACAAGAATTTTGCAAAATTCCAATGGAACAAATCCGTTGGAGTTTCATCTAAAATCCATTGGAATTGTGAATTCCAATAGAAATTCCAATGGATTTAATCCGTTGGAAAACTCCTCGTTGGAATTCCCAATTCCAACGAAATTATCGCACCAACAGAAATTCCAACAGACATAGACCGTTGGAATATGAATTGGGCATAGTACTTTGATGAGTAATTCCAACAAAAATTTCAACAGATATAGTCCGTTGAAATATCAATTCCAATGGAATTAGTCCGTTGAAAATTATACACCAACGGATTTCATCTATTGGAATGTTCCGTTGGAATTATTTTTTTTTTAATTTTTTCATAGCTTAAATTTTTTTTCAATTGATCAATATTCGTTGGAAGTTCCATTGAAAATAATAAAAAAAATTCAATCATTTTTTTTATTTTATATACCACCCAATTTAATAAAATAGCACATGAAATAAAAAAAATCACTGTAAATAATAAATAATATACAATATAAGGAAATGTATATAATAAATAATATAAAAAATTTTAATTGTAACAATATCCATAATAACAAGTAATATAAATATAAGA
>JANHAO010025901.1:0-11255 GCA_026873985.1 Saraca asoca | reverse complement strand
GCATTGGCTAGTTTTCCTATCCTCTTCCTAATATTGATCATTAAGTAATAATTATATAATATCTAAATTAAATGAAGCCATTAAATTTAGATATTCACTACAAAACAGAGAGGAAAAAGGAAAGAAATGGCTAACAAATGGAATCCAGAATGAAGGAACAAAACCTTAATATTAATCTTCAAGTTTGCAACCCCTTGGACTGATTATAGCTAGCCTTCCATGGAGGCACGAAAATGCAAAGAAAAAGGAGAGCAAAAGATTGCTCTTTACACAAGAGAAACTAAGCTAAAACTATGCTAAAAACTACTTTTTAAAACTGAAGCAAAAGACCTAATCTAAAAGGAGTTTCTGCCCAGGAAAAAGGAGAAGCTAGTTGCTAGTTTGGTGAGTAGATTGGTGTAGCTGGTTACTTTCTGCCACTCTTCTACATGTGGTGTGCTATAGTAGACTACTTTCTCTATTTTTCTTGCTCTCTTTCAGGTCTCTAACTAGCTGAGTGCAAGTTGGAGTAAGAGATGGTCATTTGGGCTCAAGATCCATGCCAATTGGGGGCCTTAAAAGTCCAATTCTGCAGAGGTCCATTTTGTAGCATTTCTATCATGAATTGTAGCTCCATTTTGATGCCTAATTTGATATTTTCAAGTCTGGAAGACTTCATAAGAAATGTGTCTTTATGTCTCAGCTTCTATTTAGGCTTAGTTTCACCTTAATTGGACTTGTATATCTTCAGATATGGTCTGATAAGTGCACAGAGGTTAGCTACCCAATATAGTATTCTGGCTTCAAATTTAACTCCAAATTCAGATAGCCAATTGCGTGATTTAACCTTAGAGGTCTCATGAAAATGGTAGGGCTATCTCTTAGCTTTCCTACAAGATAAAAATCACATTAATTGGATAAGTGTAGCTCAAGATATCAAGATATAGCCAGATTATAAAAACTGCTTAAAATGGCCAAAAACTGTAGAATTTTCCAAATGATGCCAATTGATACTAAATCATAAATACACACTAACACAACTAGAGTAAGTCATTTTTAGACCTTAAAATGCTAAGTGAGAGGACAAATAAATGAGTAAAATATTTTGTTATTATTGGTCATGTGCACGAGCTGAAGATCGCATGCATACGGTGCCTAAGAAAGTTAGTTATATGCATAACGAGGTCGCATGCACATGGTGCCTATGAAAGTTGGTCATGTGCATATGGTGCCTAAGAAAGTTGGTTATATGCATGAGTAGTAAAAGGTTACATGGCCATGGTTCCTAAGAAAGTTGATCAGGTGCACGAGCTGAAGATCGCATTCATATTGTGCCTAAGAAAGTTAGTGGTATGCATAACGAGGTCGCATGCACATGGTGCTTGAGAAAGTTGGTCATGTGCATAATGAGGTAGCATGCATATGGTGCCTAAGAAAGTTGGTCATGTGCACGAGCTGAAGATTGTATGCATATGATGCCTAAGAAAGTTAGTCGTATGTATAATAAGGTCGCATGCACATGGTGCTTGAGAACGTTGGTCATGTGCATAACGAGGTAGCGTGCATATGATGTCTAAGAAAGTTAGTCATATACACGAATAGTAAAAGGTTGCATGCACATGGTGCTTAAGAAAGTTGATCATGTGCACAAGCTGAAGATTGCATGCATACAACGCTTAAAAAAGTTGGTCGTATATATAACGAGGTCGCATGCACATAGTGCCCAAGAAAGTTAGTCATGTGCATAGCGAGATAGCGTGCATATGATGCCTAAGAAAGTTGGTCACATACACGAGTAGTAAAAGGCTGCATGCACATGGTGCCTAAGAAAGTTGATCATGTACACGAGCTGAAGATCGCATGCATATGATGCTGAAGAAAGTTAGTCATGTACATAATGAAGTTGCATGCACATGGTGCCTGAGAAAGTTAGTCATGTGCATAGCGAGGTAGCGTGCATATGGTGCCTAAGAAAGTTAGTCATATGCATGCCTGATCGCATTAGGACGGTGCTAAGAAGTAGGTCATTCTAATGCAATAGCAATTTAATGCAAAACTTAAAAGGATACAGTCAAAAGCTAAAATGGGGGAGCTCGCATCTCGAGGGCTAGCTTCTGAATTAACATTTGCTGAGAATTTGTTCAGGGGCTATTCATACATAAAAATTTAAGCCGTTTCTACATGCATCACTACAAGATCAAAATATAGTCCTTACTTCAGCCGATTACCCTTACTCGGGATCCCATTCAGGCTGAAAGGGCTACTGTCCCGCGGGTCGTAGCATGTACTCTTTTAGACGGCCCCTCTTGATCAAATCTTCGATCGCATCTCTGAGGGCTTGACAATCTGAAGTGTTGTGCCTAACTTCATTATGGTAAGCACAAAACTTGTTCGTGTTTCTATTTCCAGGAGGAGTCTTCAACGGATGAGGAGTCCCAAAGTCTTCTCTACTCTTTTCTATCACAAAAATCCTATCTAGAGCGTCTGATAGGATGCTATGATGATCATGATGACCTAAAGACTAAGGTTGCTGGACTCTCGCTTTCTTTGTGAGCTGGCCATTGGGGTCGGTCTTCTGACCCTCATTACTTCTCTTCTTATTCTGCTCGGAGCCACTCACCTTGTCCCCTTGATTCTCTGAACCAAAGGTCTCTTCCCACCTGATTTAATTTACAACTCGATCATAAAATTCTCCTAAGTATGCCATTAAGGATTTATATATCCTTTTATATAGCTTGCCATCGTCGAGATCGTTGTCAAAATGCTCTCGTCGGATGGGCTCTCCACATTATTGATATCATGCTTGAATCAAGTGATGTAATCTTTTAAAGATTTATGCTTGTATTGAAAATTGTAGCAAGGTGACAGAGGGGGTACGAGTTGCCTTTTTAGTGCCCTACACTGGTTAAGAAAATTTTCCTGACATTCTTCCCAGCTACTGATACTACGAGCTACTCCTTAGAAGATACGACATTTAATCAAGGGGTTACTTGTTCAGAGATCCATTTGGATGTTGAACATATCCAAGTGGTTGATGGGTTACTATCCCAATTATACAGCAGGATAGAAGGAATTTTGAGCTTATGAGGGAGGGGCTTCGTCTCAGTTTCCTTGGAGAAGGGAGTTTGTTCATTTGAGTGACTTTGATCATCTCGAGCTCGAGGATGTGCCTCTAATTACTTCACCCTTTGAAGCAACTCTTCTACTAATGAAATTAATGTCCCAGACCATTGGCTAGAGGCCTGATGGCTCTTCCTATCTTCCTGTTTGCATGAGCGGCGACTTGAAGTGTGCTCTTGATTAGCTCTATTCAAACTTATAGCCTGATGCTATTGGTGAACGTCCCTGAGTGTAGCAACTTTGGCTTGCCCTTGCAAACCCAGAGCTTGCACTTGTGTCAACACGGTGACTGCTTTAGTTAGTTCTTCCATCATATTGTCCAGTCTCTCCTGACGTTAAAGCCATGCTTGTACTTTACTAATGCCATTAACAACATCAGTAGGTTGAGAAGGGCTGGCTGAGGGCAAGCCAATAGCAACACCTATGATAAAAGCGGTGGAGTTGTCTATTGTAGACACATGAACTTCTGGGGGGTCAACCAATGCATTTAAAGCTCTGGTGGCTCTTCCTCGTGCCATTGCAATTACACCAAAAATCAACCAATGTACAAGAAATCAACCAGGGAATAGATGAGCCCCCACAGACGGTGCCAAAATATTGATGGTGGATTTCGATTCTGCCAAAATCCAGCTAACTTGAGAGGTTCTTCTGGGACTCAAATTATTTTCCGGTTGAACAAGACGATAAATGAAAGAATGGAGAGGAAGAGTAGCAAAAAACATAGTATTTTTAACGTGGTTTGGCCAAAACCAGGTTGCACCAGTCCTTACATCCACAACAATATTTTATTAATTTGGAGAAATTTCAGCAGTTATAGTATCTTCATTTTTTGGCTTAGCTTACTTACAATGATCTCCCTCCTCTTATTTATAGAGGCTGGGGAGGTTACAATTGTAATTACATGATTTGTATTTCTGTTACATCACAATAAATGTACAAGATTGTTTAAAATACTATAAAATGGCTTTTGTTGATTGCTAGTTGACTTCTGAAGCTTACTTTCTACAGGTGGGCCTTATGCACTACTTCTTATAGACCGGTTCCACAAACTAAGTCTGAAAGGGTTGTTGCTTCGAGTATACTCTCAATGAGCCCTTAGTTGGGCAAGGTGCATTGTCTACGAGCTGAGACTGTCTGGGGTCGCTGCCGGCTTTTAGTCAGTAAGGATAAACCTCGCGAGCTTGCCTTTAACAATGTGAGCTTGCATATAGCGAGATATTGATTATGTGGACTGGGTCTTGTCCCTTAGCGAGCTGGGACCTCTACCTCATTCTGTGCTCGCATAGGTAGTGGTATGTTGAACTTGGCTCTTCTTTCACTTAGTCTGATCTGCCATTAGGCCTTTACCAGCCTACCTCGCAGAACCACAAATCACCCATAACACATTCAATCTTTATATTATACTATGAAACCTTAAATGCCTTATTGATGTTGGGTTTCATAATATAATATTGTTTAGAATTACATAATTATTGAGGAAATATTATATCATGACTATGTTGAACATGCAATTTTAGAAATTTATGATAAAGTTCATAAATTATTATTTCCTCAATTTTTTGTTACCTATACAATTAGTTACCGTGAAGAGAATAAATGAGACAAATTATAAGGATTAGGCTAAGTAGGATATATCTAAACTAAATTGCTAATATCATATTTAGCAATCACCAAATTTTGTATTTGGTATGGAGATAAGGAGAGCCAAAAATAAATGATGACTATACTATTGAATAAAGGCTTTTCATGAAAGGTGGACACACTCTAATAGAGTGTACGTGATAGTTATGATGTATACTAAGGATAAGACTATCATGAAAGACATTACTAAATCTCCAAATGCCAAAGTGATTATGGATTTTGTAGCTGATAAGTTTGTAAAGTTTGATAAGGTTGAAAATGATATTACCTCTTGTTGCTGGATAAAATTGTTTAGGATGATATTAGTGGAATTAGTGAGCATATTGCGGAATCGGTATGCTATTATGATTACTCATGGGCATGAAAGTGGATGTAGAAAATAGTCATTTGATTTAGCATATTTTAGAGTCTTTTCTAATTAAAATTGATGTTCTTTAGACATCATATCACACCCAAGAGAGTGAGTAGACTTTTAATAAATGACCTTTATAGTTAGTCAAGTAGAAGATGACGTGAAGAATTGAATGATCTTTATACTCACTTTGTTTCACACGGATCAAGTGCTGAGTGTGAAAATAAATTACACCAAAAGGAACCTAATTTTGAGAAACAAAAAAATTGATTTGAGTGTGTATCACAATAAATCAAGATGTTCCATTGGTTCCAGTGAGATGTTCTATTGAACACTTGGTAGTTAGATGGAGGTATAATCATTTGCATTATAAATTTATTATAAGTATTAAGAAACCAGAGGAAGCCAAGTGATAAGAGTCGATGGTCAGATTACAAATGGTAGAAAAGTGCAAGATGAATATGTAGGAGTGATTTTTGTTTAGATATTAGAGAGTTAGTTAGTTAAATACTATAGTTGGATACAAAAGGGTTACAATTAATATGAGATCCTCAATGCTATGGAATAGGTGTCTAAGTGTTATCTCCACAAAAAGATGGAGTGATTGATAAAAGAAGAGATTCTTCATGACATAGACTCATCCCTTTTGATATGTGTATTGATTGCATTAAGGGAGATACTCGCTATTAGAGTTAGTAGACCAGAATGATGGATGTATTGGAGTTGATTCACAATAATGTAGGTGAACTGATTACGCCTAGCACTATGGGTGGATACTAATATTTCACTTTTTTTTTATGATTGTTCAAGTTTTGGTTAGTCGAAAATATCCACTGAAAAGTTAGAATCCTTAAATTTTTTTGGGGCATTTAAAGTTGATATTGAACTAAAACATGATTAGTGTTTCAGTTCTGATAAAGGTGGTGAATGTTATGAACATATAATAAACTGATGTAAATTGTTTATTCTTTAGTAAGATATCTCCAAAATTGTGAATTTTTTGAGGCTAACAACCTTATGCCTGAATCACCTAACCAGGATTGGATCATAAAAAGGTTGAATTACATGCTCATGGACATGATTGAATGTATATTGGTGCATTCAATTTTACTAAACTTTGTATAGGGTGATACTTTAAAGACCATGGTGTATATTCTGAATCAAGACCCTAGTAAGTCTGTATTTAAAATGCATATAATTTATTGTATCGGGAAAAGCCTAGTCTTACGCATTTTCATATCTGGGGTTGCAAGGCTAAAGTGAAGCTATATGATCCATTTATTAAGTAACTTGATCTGAAGACTATATTGATGGTCACTTTGTTGGATATTGTAATAGGTATAGAAGTAATAGATTTTACTATCCGACTTGGATAATTGAAGCACATCATTCTATTTATTTTGAGGATTAGTCGGATAGTGGGAGTCAGATACCATGAAACATCTCTTTTAGAGAGATACAATTTTTATTCTGCTAGCACCGTTACTGGTTGAAAATAAACTGAATAGATCTATAAGATGATCAAATATAACATATGATAAAATCAATGGTGGAAATTTGAAAGCTTCATTTTTGTTAATTGTAGAAAAGAAGCAAGCCCTATGAATAAAGTATCTTTGAGGAAACTCTATATGGCTTGTAGATTAAAAGTTACCAATAACTATATGATATACCTGCAGGAGCACGAATTTGACATCAATGATGGCAATGATTTCACCAATGTTTTCAAGAAGCCATTTTAAGTTTTAATTCTTTTGAATGGATGAAGGCTATGAATGTTGGATTGCTTTGATGATTTATAACGAAGTGTGAGATCATATACAGTTATCTACTGGTTATAAGTCTATTAGATGCAAAAAGGTCTTTAAAACCAAAGGATACTCAAAGGGTGATTGAAAGATATAATGCCATATTGATGGCAAAGGGAAGCCTTTGATTGTAGAATATTTTCTTATCTATTTTAATTGAAAACTCATTTCGAATTTTATGGCACTGGCGACTTATTTTAACCTAGATCTTCAATAGATGCATGATGGTCTTCTTGAATGATGATTAGCCGGAAACTATTTGTGTGAACCAACTAAATGATTCCCAAGTGAAGAGTCAAGAATTCTTAGTGTATAAATTGAAATAATTCATAGATATAATTTGAATAAGACATCTAGATAATGATATCTTAAGATTATCAAGATTATTGTTTCTCTTGGGCTCAAGGAGAATGATACAGATTACTGTCTATTTTAAGCTGGATATGGGCATATTTGTGATTCTAATCTCATGTAGATGATATTCTCTTTGAGAAAAATGTTATAAGCCTTATAATTGAGATAAAGTATATACTATTTATATATTTTAGATATGAAGGATTTTAGTGATGCCTCTTTTGTGTGGGGAATATGGATCCATCATGATAGATCATGGGGTCTTCTTGGCTTATCTCAAAGAGTATATGTTGAAAGGTGCTCAATAGGTTCAATATGTTTTACATGCTCTCCAAATATTGCATCCGTTCATAGGGGTGAGATTTTTTTTTAAAAATCAGTGCCCTTAAAATAATGTAAAAATTAAAGTAAGTCCCATATGCTTCCGTTGTTAGTAATCTGTTGTATGCTCAAGTATGTACACATTTTGATATCGTTATTGGTTTAGTGTACTTGAGAGATACTTCAGTAATCTTGGTCAAAAATATTAGACTGGTGCGAAGAAAGTCATGGAGTGCCTATAAGGTACAAAGAATCTTTGTGCTGACCTACTATAGATCTAGTTATTTGATTGTTGCAGGCTAATTGGACTTTGATTTTGTGAATCATCCAAATGATATAACATTGATATATGCAAAAATCTTTATGATGATAGGAGGAGCTATATCATGTAAACTATTGAGCAGTCAATTACAGCAACCTCTACTATGGAGACAAAATGTGTCACATGTTGTGAAGTTACTTGTCAGGCTAATTAGTTAAGGAATATAATATATGGATTCAGAGTTGTAGAGAGCATATCTAAGACCATAATCATATGTTGTGACTGTGCTGTCATAGTAAACTTCTTTCAAAATAATAGTGAAAGTATTATTCGTGCAAGTATTTTGATTTCAAGTATCAATTTGTTAAAGAGAGAAGATACACAAGTATTATACATGTTGTCACAAATTGTATGCTTGTCGATCCCCTAACTAAAAGCTTAGGTGTTAAATTGTTTGCGAACAAGTAACTATAACGAGTTTGGTTAAGCCTTTTCATGTTCAGGATTAGTGGGAGTTTCGTGTTTCTAATTGAAAAATCTTGTTATCTCGAGATTAGTGAAATGTTAGTGATATTATCAGATATTTCATATATATATATATATATGCATATATGACATTGTTGATTGTGCATATTTGTTCTATGGCATATCAATGGAGACATTTAGACCCTATTTCATTATTATGTTGAGATTTATTCTCATTTTGAACATATTTGATTAATGCATGAACCATTTCATAAAGATATACATATAATCACATTTTGATGTGTATGTTTGGTTTCTCACACATTTCATATTATGTTTCTATCGTTGGAACATAAGTATTCAAGATATGTATGACATTAACATCCTTATTGGATATTATGATCTACATTATTGAGTACTTATACTTATATTTGTAGTAGTGTCATTGATGTTATTGTTGACATTCATTGTGGTCACATATTATAATCTAAGTTCTCGTTTATTAAACTATGTTATCTAAGTAGGGGATTGTTGGAATTTTTCTATGTAGATTACCATAGTTTAATTAAGTCATATATTATTGGATTAAATGAATATTATAATAACTAATTATTATGGATTAATTAATTATATGATCAAATTATTAGATATGTAATGATGCCTAAGCCATTAATGGACTTTAGTAGTGTGAGCCTTGTCACTGGACCAATAATGATGAGTTAGTAGAGTTGTAGTTGTCCCATTGAGACTTTAGATATAGTTTTTTCTCTCTTTTCTCTACTAGGATTATAAGGAGTAAACTAACTAAATGAACGATTTGCTATTATGGATTCTCAAATAATGTCAAATACGATCTCATCATTATTAACTAAATTTATCTATACAAATTTGATGCATTGTTACATGATTTAATGGATTTGTTACTTTAACTATTATGATTTATCATATATATATTTTTTTAGATTTATCATATATTTATTTTTTTTAACACAACATCCGTAGATGCCCATGTGCCCCCGGTGATTGTAGGAACATGGAATGTGCATCTTTGTTTGATTTGGAGGAGGCTAGATGTGGGTAGAAGTAGAGAAGATGTACATGTAATTGCAATTTGTATGGCCCTAATGGTCTAATTATCTGCATAACTTGACTTACCCATAGAATAACAAGTTTTGATTGACATATATCGTGTAGACATTGGGAAGTGATTCCAAAGAGCAGGGATACGAGCTGATCCTTACTGACATAAACATTGACCATGTGAGTAGATGCTTCAATTGACGTGTGGTTTGTATTCTATTTAGTCTTGATAGTATGAGGTTGTAATTACAATATTGTTGTGTAGGGGCCATTTCTGACTTAACAATCAGCAGATGGTAGTTCACAGTATGGAGATTGGTTTAGGTGGAGATGAGGTTACAGAGTCTAGTTATTTGTTTCAGTTATATATTTGTTGGCTTTGTATTGTTCGTTGAACAAACGACGCACAAGATTTATGTCTCTCACTAGCTTGACATTAGGCAATGAGGAGAAGCCGTTGATAATTGATCTTTTAACTTTAGTAGTGTGTTTGTTGGCTTTGTTATTCAGGTCTCTCGTTAATATTATCATTACTCTTATTACTGATAGTTTCACTAGTAATTGTAATATACTGATTACTGTCACTATTATTATTACAATTATTACGATTACTATTATTGGTGTGGTCATTATGTGTAGTTATAGTGGTTTTTACATTAATTTCAAAATGGTGTCAGCATTTTTACTAATACTGTAATTATTATTAGTAATAGATCTTAGTATTTTGACATTCATTACTATAAGCTACCATCATTAATTGAATTATTAGTATTGTACGCTTGTGCTCCCAACATTAGATACGTCGTTTGTGTTGAAGCACTCTTGACTTTCTAGTTCCGTCTTCTGTGCCAGGTACAGAGTCTCTTGCACTCTTGTTGCTAGTATTTTAGCAATCCACATTTCATGCACTTAACGGTCTTAGTTTTTGTTTTAATTAGCTTCATGGTTGAAGATGATTTTCGGGTGATTATCGAAAGATATCTGTGTGGTGAGTATATGTGAACAACGTATTGTCATCTTGTTAGAATAAAATTAGGAGATAAATGCATACGTGATGAAGATCTAGTGGAGGCCATTGTTCTGAATTCTGAGTGATGATGGGAAGAGCAAAACAACCTACTTTGCCCCTAGAATACCAAAAACACACAGAGAGAGAGAGAGAGAGAGAGAGAGAGAGAGCATAAGGAGAAAGGGAAATCTTTCTTTTTGCCAAAAAAAAAAACAAAAATAGTATGCCAGGAGTTATTTCCCACTACTATATAAAAGTCTTTTTTTAAAATTTTTTTATTTGTTAAAATATGATTTACTTCCTTTTAATTAAATATAATAAAGTTCCTTCTCTCTCAAGACACTATTGTGATAGGAAATTAACTGATCACTAAGAGGCTATAGACTGGGACCTCTATCTAATGGGTTTGTGTGTAATCGAACCTATCATAAATTATACACAATTAACCAGGGTTCAATTTGTTTTGACTTAGCATTGATCACTTAATTAAGTCTATTAATATCCTAATAATTAATTAATACTAATCCATAACAATAATTAATTGAAAATTAATTCAATAATCTCCCACTTGGATAGCGTTAATTAATTATTAGGAACAAACAATAGAACAACAAGATTTAGATTAAGTAATCAATGTATGTTAAATTGTTTTCAAGATTCAAAAATGAAATAATATAGAATCACTGAATCCGATAGGGAAGCAAGTGATAGGCAACACACAAAGTTTCAAATCTGAATAGAACAGAATACTAAATTAGTCTTTCAACCACAGTTCAGAGAAGAAACAACACAAGATCATTGAATCTGATAGGGAAACAAATGATATAAACATTCCAACAATGTTTCAATATCTGAATTGAACAA
>JANHAO010025900.1:0-11230 GCA_026873985.1 Saraca asoca | reverse complement strand
ACACTCTAAGAATTGTAATATTCATTCATGGGAATTCTAATTGCTAGGAATTTTGCAATTATTGAAATGACCAGATTCAGTTAGGCATGCAGAATCTAAAGGTAAATGTATTGAGTTGGGTGGAAGACAACTTTGAGTGAAACAAGCATTTTGGTCAAACAAGGTTGGACAGGATATGAGGAGATTGAATATTGTAACAAACCTGTATATGGAGCTCAATTTGAGCATTGAAGACGGTTTGGGATTGAATTAAGCTCATGTTAATCAATCAACTGAACCAATCAATTTTTAAAATGTGTTTGTCACATCTGAAATTTAGATATATGATTGATACAAATCATTCATGATGACTCGAAGACTTATAAGTTTTCATGAATTTTTTAGAAACATTTAATGACATTTATAGGAAAATAAAACTTTAATTCTTTTAATAAAATATTTAAAATAATACTAAAAATGAAATTGTATATATTTATAAAATTGATGCATGATTTATTTAAAACAAAACCTTTTTCAATTTAAAATTTCATAAAAACTAAACATGAAAACATAACGGACTCGTTTGATTGAGTGACACCAGATCACTAAGATAACTATTCATCCACATACCTTAACATAAACAATCAAGAAATCAGAAATCGTCACTAGTTGAGAATGCTCATGAATTTAACACCAAAAAATATTAAATGGGATGAGTATGACCACTCATTGAATAAAAAATCTTTATCCCAATTTTGATCGGAAAATAGTTTTGATTATACACATTCACAGAGTACCATACATATAGATTCCTAGATGTTAAAAATCAACCTTGTGAATCAATTCAACAAGCAAATGTATTTGGTTTTGAATGAAACTTAGTGTAAAAATTAAGCATGAAGAGGAAGTCTTGTGATGCAAATTTGTAGGCAAATGTGCATGCAAATTATTTTTCTGAAATTTTCCCATTTTGGGATATTTGTGTTTTTTTTTGTATTGATCATTTATCCACTACGAGTAAAAAAGTACGTGGTTATAATCCTTGCATTTTTATCTTCACGTCCATATGAGATGGCACATTAGAACACTTAGGAGCTAGGAGAAAAGTCCTTATGTTAATTGAGAAAAAGTATGTTTACTCTTGTTGATAGGGCTTTTGCTTAGAATGCTCGTTAAGGTGGCGTGTCAAGTGACCAGATGGGCACTATAACTCGGAATAGGGATCAGAGTGTAGAGTGTAGATATACTTCCCCTACACACCTAAAACTATATAATGAGGTATATATTAATAAAATGGAGTTGTCCATATTCTTATTTTTAAAAATGGTCATTTTTTGATATATACTAGAGGCTTCTTGTGTGGCATGTTCTTTTAGACTTAATATGCACTAATCTTCGACTACATGTCCATGTTGGCTTACAGACATGTTGCACATGGGATTTTAGTTGTATAGGCGACAAAATCCTTGATGCCCCGATTATCTATCTAAGTGTGGCTCGAATTTATTGGAAGGCTGGCTTGTTGACTAAGGGTTGGCATCATACGCCATACAGTTTTGGCTAGACAGCTACCGATCCATGATAGATTGGTATTAGAGCTTGGTTGTGCTAGAGAGAGCAAATCGGGTAGGCTATGGTTGGGGTAGATTCAGCTTGTCCAAAGCATATGGAGTTTGTAAGTTAAGTAAACACTCATGGGCTATAGCGAAAAGGTGCTACTAAAGACTTAACTAAAAGAGGGTGTATGAGGTTGGAGCCATTCGAGGGCTAGTGTGTGAGATATTGCATTTGAGGAAATGTTGATGGTGCATCAGGTGCAAACATGTGTAGAAGTTGGTGGATTTATTGTACAACATTGGACATTAATTATGCATTTATTCATAATAGGCATTCAAGAGAATGCAAAATCACTTAAGAGAGTGAGTGAATTAATGGCCTATCTAGTGGGAGGAAGCACCAAAAGAAGCCCTGGTTTTATAAAGAAAGCTTGACTAAAGTCCATGAGGGGCATATTAGCTGTTGGTGAATCCTAGAGGGCGAAGCTACAGTTGTGCTTAAGAAAGCATGGCCACAAAAGACAGTAGACATATCTTGTAGAATGGCACATCTTTAGTGATATGTTGAGATTATTCTTATTTGAGAAGTCTAAAATTATGTCAGAAGAAATGAATTTTACTCAGAGGAGTAAACCCGGAGGAGAATGAGATGATCTAGGAGAGATCCATTATGCACAATCTATAAAAGCAAGGAATGTGCTACAATGTTATCTACAAGATTTGAGACAAAACGCTAGGGAGCTAGCACATCACAGTCTCATGACAGGTAATAATGATATTTCAGTAGTGAGCTGAGCTACATAGTTACGTAATGGAGTAGCGGCAATGACCTCGAGGCATAGTAGACTAGCACTACATAGTCGCAAGACAAACTTTGTGGCAATGACCATGAGATTCATAATTGCTAGTGCATAGGCAAAGTGAAACTTGAGCTTGAGTGGACAATGCTTGATGCTCAACCCCTATCAAAGCTATTGATGTGGGGGAGCTATCATAAGGATGCACTCAAAGAAGGAGTCTTCAGAGGAGGAATGTCACTTGAGAAATGCAGAGAGAGGGCACTGATCATCGAAGAAGTTACTATAAGGAAATGATACTAGTGAGTAGCTATAAGGGTCACAAGAGACAAGCCAGTATCATCTTCGAGGAGATAGCACTTAAGTGTACAAAGGTAAGAGAGGTCGTAAGTATCATGACGCTAGGTTGCATCAACTCTAAAAAGACTATGATAATCAAATGATACCATAAAGGTGTTAATTCAAAGAAGGCTAAGAGGCCATGTATGGGACTTATGAGCAAGGTATAGGACAGGCACTTTAACAAAATATGAAGCTTGCGTCTCTCACATTGGTGGTATGGGACATTGGATGTGGGGCTATCTGTCAATAGACATCCAAAATACCAAGCAGGTGCATAAGCTATGAAAGTGGTACACACTTA
Organism: Saraca asoca; assembly: GCA_026873985.1. Classification (NCBI taxonomy): domain Eukaryota; kingdom Viridiplantae; phylum Streptophyta; class Magnoliopsida; order Fabales; family Fabaceae; genus Saraca; species Saraca asoca. Next base: position 8,255 of record JANHAO010025900.1, on the reverse strand, counting down.
TACTATAGCGGTAGCAAGTCAAATCATGATCTATGTAGAGACAATGAGTTAAATCAAGAGTTGTTTAGGGGCAATCTGTTGCAAGCTACAGAGGTAGTGAGGCACATACAAGTTATAGAGGTAACAACTTGAATGCTATAAACATAATGAGCCAAGTGAAGTTGCTTAGGTGACAAAGCCAGGAGAACTATGAAAACAGTGGCACATAAGTTTGTGTTAGGACAATGAAGTTGAGTCTATAGAGGTAGAATACAAATTCTGCAGAGGTAACATCATTGAAGACACTGAAGTTGTGGTGGCAATTATCCAACGTTGTGAAGGGAAAATAAATATGCAATAGTGTGAGTTAAAGGAGATAGAGCCAAGAGGAAGTTTAGGGAGGAGCTGAGGAGCAATGGCTGATGATGATCCTGAAAGCTATATCAAGTTAGAGGTGCCATTCATCGAAGCCTCTCAAGTGATGTTAGCTTAAAGAGATAAGCAGAGAACTTAAAGAAGTAGTTCGAGTGGAGTATGCTACAGACCAACATGTAGGTTCGAGAAGCTAGCACTCCAAAGGAGAAACTTTCATGAAAGCTATGTTAAATTGAGGTGTCAATGAGGACATTGACATTTGAAATGGGGGGAGAATGTCACAAGTCAGCCTTATGAACTAATTCAATAGGCAAACATGCTCGGTTTTGGACAAAACTCAGCATAAAAATCAAGTATTAAGAGGAGGCCTTGTGGTACAAATTTGGGAGTAAATGCATTTGTAGATTATTTTTTCTATTTTAGGAGTATTTGTATCTTTGTAATATCGATCGTTTGTCCAGTATGAGTAAAAAAGTACATGGTTGTGATCTTTACATTTTTATCTTTGAATCCATATGAGATGGCATATTAAAACCCTTAGGAGCTAGGAAAAAGGTCCTTATGTTAACTGAGAAAAAGTATATCTACTCTTTTCGATAAGGCCTTTGCTTAGAATACTCTTTAAAAAAGGCACGTCTGGTGACCAAGTAGAGACTATGACTTGGGCTGGAGATCAAAGTGTGGAGTTTAGAGATACTTCCCCTACATACTTAAAACTATGTAATGAGGCATATATTAATAAAATAGAGTTGTCCCTCTCCTTATTTTTAGAAATAGTTCCTTCTTGATATATACTAGAGACTTCTTATGTGGCACATTTTTTGAGACTCGGTATACGTTAATGCTTTGACTATACGCTCATGTTGGCTTACGGACATGTTGCGTATAGGATTTTAGTTGTATAGGCAACAAAATCCTCAATGCCCTAATTATTTATCCAAGTGTGACTCAAATTTATTAGAAGGCTGACATGTTTGCTAAGAGTTAATAGCATGCACTGCATGGTTTTGACTAGAGAGCTATCGGCCTATGGCACTAGGCATACTACAATATACCCATATTCAAATCATACAACACCTACATCCATAGTCATATCATATATACATATACATACACAACACATGTATCCATATTCATATCATAAATAATAGTTTAATAAAAGAAATTCACATGGTAATAGCTATAAATTTAAGATGAACTAATCTAATTATTTGTTAATTCAAATGAATGAATATCTAATCCTGAAAACATTAGTTCTAACTACTTAAGCTTCATAAACATTAGTTCTAACTACTTAAGCTTCATGGCCCAAAAACATTTATATTCATATAAATTGTTTATTCTAAACCCAATTATAGTCATAGCCCATTTCTGATTCATGCATTCCTGTATTATAACATACATCATATCTACCACCTCACTTTCTCATGCACAATACATTTATATCATATAATCATATAAATCATTAACATTTTGGTAGGAGGATTTATGAGTCACTTGTTATGGTAACCTTAATTTAACTTATTGGCTAATTGGAAGTCATGCACCATTTATGGAGTTATGTGATTCACTCGACCACTCTACAAGTGCCCAATCCATGCCCTATTGTATTAAGATGAGAATATGAGATTTAAAACATCACATGCATATTGTAGTGATATGGCTTATTTCACAATACCCTTCATAGTGACACAAACTTCCTGACTCAACGTATTTGTAACCATAATTATAATCATAGGTTCCTTCCAATGTGCACTTAGACATTCCCAACTAATAAGTTAGTTCATAATAATAATCACAAGTAATAAATTTTTTCTTATCCTAGCTTTGTATCTATATTTTTAAAAAATTATTGAAAATATCCTTTATTGGAATTATTAAGTCTAACTATATCTAAAATTACTTATTGACTCCTAGTCTTTAATTACTTTAGTCAACACTTAATTTTGAATTCACCTAAATCCTAAATCTATTGACTAAGTAATCATTTTCTAATCCTAACTTTATTTTTCTAAGTTTAGTGACAAGTTCCAACCTTAAGAAGCCCACTCACGTAGTTATACAATCCAACAACTAAAGTATGCATAAAAACATCATATGGATAAATACATCACATAAACATATTTATTCTTCATACATTTTTTAATCATACATATATTTCATAATTTACTTTCTAAATCCTTAATTCTACTTAGATCTTATTTACATTACAACATAATAGAAAACATTTAGAATATTTACAAAAATGTGATTTTCATATTGAAAAATAAAGCTAGTTGGAAAGTATAGGCAAGAAGAATATTTTCAAATACAGATTTTGATGTTTCTACAAGTTGCATTCAAAATCTAAATGACAAAAAATTAAGTTCAATTCCTAGCAACCTATCAAAGATTATCACTTTAATTTCTCTTTTGAATTTTATTTCCTAAGATCTGGAGAGAAAGGATTCAATTTACTGCACTCACCATTAAAATTTGCAAAATGAATTACCTATATAATCATTAAGGATACATTAAAATCTCACCTTTTAATATTGGTAGCAAGGGCTTAATTTTCAACTACCTATTACAAAGAGATGCACATATGTTATAGATAAATACATATTCATCTATGAAGCCTAAGCTACAAAGTTACTTAAGGATGAAGCATGTGTTCACTAGAGACGAGAAGAAAAGTCTTCCAAATTCCTCTGCTGAGTCCTCCGAGAAAGATGAAGGAAAAGTTCAACCAAAAGAATCCACTAAAGAAGATAGTTAAAAAAATATGACTATGTTTATGGACAAATTGTTCAAAATTGAAGTAAGAATGCTCGTTGAAACAACCATTAAGAAGAGACAAAAAGAGTAGGAAGAGAAAGAGGCATAAGAATCTATTGGTTAGCATAGCTTAAGAGATTGACTTGAGTCTTCCAAATGATCAAGGAAGAGTTTTGACTCTGGTTCTAAGAGCTTTCATAAAAATGATCCAATGAAAATTACAAACGATCAACCTGTTTTGGTGGATCAATCTATTGGAACTAAAAAGGACAAGGGCACTGCTACATAGGTACCTAGTTTGGATTAACCAATCTTGCAAGTGCACAAAGATATGGGGAGCCTCATGATTCATCTAGAAGAAGTGCTTCAATAAATGGCTATACCTATCCTTGACCTCAAGTTAGACCATTGATCCTACAAAAGCCTTCAACCTACTTCATACTAGGATAGGCCACATGGATGAAAATCTATATGAGATATTGCATGTGATTAGAGACTTGCACTCTCATGTTGATAATGTATTACACTTCTTGATAGAACATTTTATCAAAGACAGGTATGATAAATAGAAGTCTTTCTTAAGTGCTGATAAGATCTCTCTAGTCCATCAAACTGATGTTGGCTTTTGTTAGCTCAATCACTCAAGACTTATCCTATCTTTATGTTTTTAGTTGATGTTTTGAACTTGACATTAAAGAGTTTGTGGTTTGTATCTTTAAATATCTATGACTTTGTTGGCTTGTTATGATTTGTAGCTAAACTTATAAACTTGATGCATGAACATTAGTACTATTATGGTATATTCTACTTTTGGTATGTTTTCTACTTTATTTTGATGATGAGAAAAAGAAAAGTAGAGAAAGCAAGCCCATGCAAAATTCCAAAGAAAGCAGAGCAAAAATAGAATGTAGGCAATGCAAAAATAAAGAGAGAACAAGCTCAAAGTAAAAATAGTGTGGAACAACAAAGTCCTGATTAAAGCTCTAATAACATAGGCTCTGATAGCTTAAGTCTAGATAGAAGAATGCATAATAGAAGATAAACATAAGCTTTGATACTAATCGAAAATAGAATGCTTTGAAAAATCAACTGGATAGACAAAGCTGAAAAAGGAGAATGCTCTAATACTATCAAATTATACTTAGATCTAAAGGATTCTTCATTGTAAAGGAATGCTACAATGAGGGGGAGTATATTTTAAGATCTTAACCTAGACCTTTTGGTAATATTTTTCCAATTCTTAAACTTTACTTTACTTTGAACATATGGTTATCATCATAAAAAAGGGGAGAATGTTGGCAATATATTTGAATATATGCTTTTGAATGTATTCAAATATAATATATGGTTTTGATGGAGAGGGGAAATAATTGTTTAAATAAATTGATAAGGTAACTTAGTGCTTTAAGGAATATTATTTTAAGGTTACTTGTGAAAAGTTACTTTACAACTATGTGATTCCTTCTTGCGTAAGTCATAAGCCAAAGTTTTTTTTGTAGAAGTTGCACAAATACGAAAGATTCCTTAACCTTGTATTTCGCAAAAGTAGATGCTCAAGAATCTTTTTATTTTTAGCTTTCTTTTCACTTGTGACAATGCAAAAAGATCAAGTAGCTTGCATAGAGTAAATAAAAGGTTGAAAAGTGTATTTTTGATAGTCAACCTTGGAGAATCTAGTTGGAATCTTATGCCCACTTTTTAGAACAACCATTTGCCTAGCTGCAACATTGGGAAACATATCACAACAGCAAAATGACTAGAAGAAAATCAAGTAATCTCCAAAAGAATCCTAGTACAAATCAAAGTGGAGTCAAATTTCATATTCAAATCAGTCCCCAATAGTTATGTTGTTGTACTATAAATATGGGTTCTCCAAGTTGATGAAGACATGAACTCAATACAAAAATCAAAGTCCAATTCATATAAGAAAAATCTTGTATTTCAGCTCGATCATTTGCTTCTGCCTGAAAGCTCTATAACTTAAGCACTCTAAGATTTTATGAGCATTGTTTGTAGTTTGGCTTGAGAAGAGTAGATGTAGACTTTTGTTGATAGAAGTTCAAACAACTATAAACACAGTTTGCACCATCTCTTTCCTTAAACTTTTTAATTTTTACTCATTTACTTTAAGTTTATTATTCTAACTATATGCTTGATCGTTTAAGGCTAATTGTTCACGAAAGATTTCCTGAAAAATGAGTTTCTAAAGGTAGTAATTTTTAGTTTTTGTGGTTAACCAATTCACCCTCTCTTAATTATTTGAGCTATTAGCTGCATGCAAAATTTGTATAGAATCCTAAATTTTTGAATTCTTTTACAAAAGCTACAAGTATTTAAAAAACTTGAAAAAACATGTATACAAAATCAAAACCTTAATATATATTATCTCTTACTCTATCTTATAGGATAAAAGATATTGCAATGTTACTAGATCTAACTAATAGCATTATTACTAAACTAATGAATCACAACCATAAAATCAATATTAATATTAAACATGCACACTATATAGATTCATGAAAAAGTTCATGTATTAAGATTTTGTCATCTTCAGATTTTTTCCTACTTTCTTTTCCTTTGTTCCAAACCTTGCCCCACATTTAGGAACAATGCCTACAAGAAAGGTCTAGGAAATGTAGCCTTTCACATCACTAATGAATGATAATATCTCTAGAGAAAAGTCTCTCAAAAGAAATTCAACATATTCACCTCAAACATAAGAAGAAATAAAAATCATCACACAATTCCTTTATTTTTCTACCACAAGTAGAATAAAAAAATTGAACTTAGATCTATCAAGTTAAGCTTCAATTTTACATTTTATTTAATTTAATCTTCATTTCTTTTGAGATTTGATTTAATTACACTCATTTTTTATTTTTAAAAATATATATTCAATAATTTAGGAGTGATCCCAACTTGTGTACTATTTTTCCCCATTTTTGGGGCATTTTTATAATTTTAACATAGCACACTTGTCCAATGCTAGTAAAAAAGCATATGTTTATGTTTCTTGCATTTTTAACTTTGCTTTCATATAATATGGCACAAAATCTTCACACGAAGCTATAAGAAAAAGGCCTTATGCCAACTCACAAAAATTATGTCTATTTTTTTGTCATTTAGCTTTTAGCTTAAAGCTTTTTAAGGGGAAGCGTTGATAGCTTGTCAAAGGCTCATTAGGGACATATTGGGGCCTTGTCGAGTACTCGTTTGGGGTTCATTGGCACTTACTCTAAAGGTCTAAGGAGTGTGTTAGCATGAATCCTCCTCTACACATTCTAAACTATGTAATGAGATATATATCAATGAAAAGGTCCCTTTCCCTATTTGATTGTCCCTTGCTCATTGTGCATTATAGGCTAATTATGTAGGGTGCTCTTAAGGCTTAGTTGTTTGGTTGCTTTGGTTTACTTGCTTATGTTGCCTTTGGACATGTTGTGCATAGGATCTTAGTTGTATGGGTGACAAAATGTGCAATGTCCCCTTTATCTATCCAAGTGTGGCTTGAGTTTGTTAGAAAATTGGCATGTTGGCCAAGAGTAGTAAGCATGCGCTGTATAGTTTCAGCTAGAGAGATACCAACCCATGACACTAGGCCAGTTGACCAGTCCCAAAAAACCAATCAATCGGTTACCTCCAAAAGTCTATATAAGCTAGCCAATCCCTAAATGTGAACCACAATCTTATTTCTCAATTAGACAATCTTGGGAGTAGTAAACACTCTTGAGTGGGGTTTTGGTTTGCACTTCATTTAAGTGTGAACCTAAGATAAAATTTTAAATTCAAAGAGGTTATTTTACCTTAATTTTCATGCTTAGCTTATAACTTTCTTTTTTTTCTTTTCTAGTTGATGCAAAGCTTTCAATAATAAAAGAGTAAGATCTTAAATTTAGGGAAAGGATTCTTGGATTGTGTTTGGGGCATAGTTTGGTTCACCTAGTAGAGAACTTTTGATAAAGGCCTAACGGTCTACTATGACATATACATGAAAGGCTTGTATAGGTCTATGTGTTGTTTTTACAGTATGGACTAAAGGCCATACAAGGTAAGATATGAGGGCCGTACAACATATGGTATGGACTAGGGGCCATACAACCTCAATATTCCCATCTTGGTGGTGTTAGTGTGTGTATGTTTGTATATGTATATGATAGATTTGATTGTTTTCATTATCAAGCACTACAAGAAAAATAGGATTTTCCAATGGATTCTAATTCGTTGGAACATTCCAATAGATATTCCTACGAAAGGTAGTTTGTGGGACATTCCAATAGATAACCATTCCATTGAATAGTCCGTAGGAAATTCCGTTGGAGAAAACCTTCCAACGGACATTCCAACGGATATGCCCATTAGAATGGCCAAAAACCAAAATGCTCCATTTTTTTTTTTCAAAAAAATGTATGTCCAATGGATTCTTCTGTTGGAATAAAAAATTTGAAACACATTGTTTTGTTAAATGGTAATTAACTTGCAATTTTTTGATTTCCAATGGACATTTCCTTTGGAATCCTCTAAAAACCTATATTGTCATCCCCTTCCTCTTTTCTCCCCCTTTCCCCTTTTCTCACCCATTCTCACAGATAGAACAAGCAAAGGGGAATTAAGGTTTCATGGAGTAGAACAACATCGAGTAAAGTGGATTTGAGGTTTCAAGTAGAACGGTCTGGAGGAGAGTGACGTTGCTTGAGAGTGGACGTTAGAGTGTAAGAGGTATCATATAAGAATTAGGTGAGCAATTTTTTCATGCCTATGAAATGTTTATCGATCACATCATATGTGTAACTAAGTTTGCAGTATAGTAGTTGATTGAAATCCTTCCCCTATGTGATCTATTTTGTTCATTGATGAGGACTGTAAAAATATAGGGAAAATTTTACATTGATATTGATGTGGGTTTATCTGTTTCCATTGCCTTAAAAAATATTTAACTTATAATAGAAAATTGACTTCATTTGTATTGAAATCTTAAACTAAACATAAGTCTTTTCTTAATGCTAATCTTGCTTTATAACAATTAAGAAAAGGGGAGAAAGGGAGAGTGCCTCTGAATACCAAGAATTGGGGATATTAGTACCTATATTGTATTTCATGGGTAATTATTTGTTTCTATCCTATGTATTTTTTGCTTCTCATTTTGC
>JANHAO010025899.1:0-11232 GCA_026873985.1 Saraca asoca | reverse complement strand
ACAAGATAAATTGTTCTTCAACATCAAAATAAATTTAGGGTTAACAAACTCCTTTAAGGCTAACAATCTCCCTTAAGGCTAACACTAGCTATTCCTTTTAACTGCCACAAAGGTCGAACTGGCAGTGTATTTTCTAGTGGTTTCTATAACCATTGCTATTTACTCTGTAGCGGTTCTAACTGCCGCTATATACACTATGAAACCATCGCTAAATTACACTATTTTTTATAATGATACTCTCAATCCTCTTTTAAGAACATAAAATAATCATAAGAGATTTGAAGTTGGACTTAACTATTAATTTGTTAAGTGACTTACATATTATAATATACACATATACACAAAAATCCCAAACTTATTACTTCTTAGTAAATACTATTATAAAAAGGAAATTATTACTTTTTCTATGCAATTTCACTTGATTTTTTTAAAAAAAATCATTTTAGTTCATAAGTTGACTTTCGGGTTCGTGAACTCAACAGAATCAAGCTTGAATTCATTGTAAACTAAGTTGAAATTGAATAAATCAAGCCTTGACTTGACTAATTTTTAATCCTAACCAACTTTGTGTCTGACATAAAAATTCAATTGTGTAAGGCTTGATTTTGGGGAGTTTGCTTCATATATGGAACATGGTTTGCTCTCGTGGCCTTAGCAATAACAGGCTTGAAATACAACAATTGTTCAGTGATAAGAAGGGGAGTTTCCTTTCATATAGTTTTTGCCTTCCCTACACTTACCTTCTACATATGTGGAAAATTCTGCATAAATTTATTTTTAAATAAATTGAATTTTAATTTTTTTTTATGATTGAAAATGAAGGATAAAAATTTTAGTTTTCAAATTTAAAGATATTGACATATATAAAACTGATAGCTGACTTAATTAATTGATAATAAAAATATGTTTATAGTTGAAGCATCTAAAGAGTGAGTTAATCATAAATTTGGTTCGAAGTGCTATGATATATTTGGTTTATATGTAGGTAGTACAAAAAAATTTACCTTTAGTAGTGGTTTTTTTGTGTATTTAGCAATGATTTTAACCGCCGCTACCTTACTTCATAGTGATTTTCGGAATCACCGTAGATTCATGGATTGGGAAGTATTAATGGTGGTTATTACTACACTTAGTGGCAGTTATTGCAACTGCCAGAATTGGTATACATAATAGCAGTTTTCTCTTAATTTATCAGGGGTTTCTATAACTACCAGAACTGGTATACATAGTGGTGGTTTTCTTTGAATTTAGTGGTAGTTTTTTAGAAAATTAAAAAAAAATTACTTTTTTACAATGATTTTCGCTTCATTTAGTGACTATTTTTTTAAAAAAAAATTTTAAAAAAACTTTTTGTAATGGTTTTATCTGATTATAGCGACAGTTTTCTCAAATTGTTTTTTAAAAAAAAATTGCCACTAAATGTGGTTTTAGATTTTTTTTCTTTTCTTATCCAAAATTTTCTTTTATCTATTATCTGCCACAAGAATAATTTATAATAAATGCATACATTTTAAAAAAATGAAATTTAATACAAATTTTGTATTAATAATAAATATTTAAATATTTGTTTGTCAAATGTTAGAGTTTAATAACCCTATACATAATTTAACAATCAAAGGCTCTAAATCAAGGCAATGTGTCATGACTATCATGGAAAGAGGGCCTTGTATATGCAATATGTTTGCTTCCTACATCTGGTAGCTGAAAAATAAAATTTGATTACATTATTATTCTAACCTTGAAGATTTATATGAAAATATGAACTTTATAGGAAATATAGCTAATACAGTAGAATATAGTAGAAAATACAACAAAAAATCTTATGTTTATAGCAAATACAGTAGAATACAGTAGAAAATACAACAAAATATAGCAAAATCATTGCAAAAAATCCTATACATAGAAGCTAGCTCTAACTTATGACTTATATGCAGCAAATACAACAACAACAACAAACACAATTAATCTATCAGTAACAATCAACAAACATTGCCAATCCATCAGCAACAAGAAGAGAGAAGAATAGAAATTTACCTTTGGAGGGTTGGCCACCAAATTGGCAATTTCTTCAAGGACTATCCTAAGCATTTTTTGAAACATTGATGCTAATGCTCACTCCATAATGAAATGCCTTTCTCATTCAGAAGTCAACTCTGCCTTCAAACTTTAGACTCTTGCCTGCACCTCCTCATCAGAACTAAGACTATTGAATGTTGTGCCATTAAACTATCGAGAAGCTTTGTCAAACACATTTGAAGGGGATGGTCCAAAGCCCAAACCTTGAAATCTTTCAGAGTGCTCTTTCTCGAATACCTTTGCTTTGGCATCATCCTGTGACATGGCTTGAGATTACGATGAAGGGTCTTGGGACAAGATCTCCTCCATTTTCTCCTGCAAAAGTGGAATATCCATTTTATTAACATGTTTGTGAATGTGTAATCCTATAACATAAAACATGAAGCAAAAACTAACCCCTTTGTCTCTGGCTATTTCATTGACATACGTGTCATCTGATTTCTTATGAACATGAAACCATAGATCTGTTCTTCCCATCAGACGACCTAGCTCTTCAGCCTACATGAGAACATATATCAATTTAGCTACTATATCTCAACTTAAATAATATAACAATACTTAAATAAGAAAGTATAGAATAAAACCAATTTGGCCCTTTTCCTAGCAAAGCTTTTAGAGCTAGCTGTGTGTGGAACCAGTTGCTTCTGGCAATTTGATGCATTTTTTTCTGCATATACCCTACAAACGTGAAGGAATCATTATTATCAACATCTGCATATACATTTTGATTAAATAGGGCACTGACATTGGACATTATCATATACTTTGCCTCATTGTTCTTATCAACAAATGTCTTCCATTAATCTTGAGGAACCTAATCCGAGACCGTTCTATACATTTCCTCCAAAGTTAAGGAGGAATCATTGAACTCATGCCAGATCCTGCCTTTGAAGTCCCTTCACTTTCTACCCAAGTTCTCAATGTCCAACTCCTTGCAACAGGATCTTGCACATCAAATGGAAACCTCAACTTCAAAAAATAAATAAAACAACTTTTTTTAGTTTATATAATGAGTATGAGAAAAAATACAAATAAAATGCACAATTTTTTAACTACCATGATTTCTTTATTGAATATTTCATCCTTCCAAGGCTTAGGCACATTCTTCCAATCAGTATAAGTGATTGGCAAGTTAATAGGCTCAGAAGCCAACTGTCCCAAAATCTAATCATATATGTTAGCAGCATCTTCCATTGGCGCACAACAGTCATCTAAGGGAATGACTATCTTTTGATTCTATAATTCCCACACATCAACTATCTTCATGTCCACCATCTTTCAACATCCGTTAGAATCTATTTTGCAAATGAATGCTTGATTAGTATAATTAAATACAATAAATACTATAAAATTAACGATACACTTACCTATAACTATGACTCCCCAATGGCCTTTGGGTGGTGGACGACTTTGTAATGGTTGTTAGGCCCCATCATTATCAATTACCCTTTGCTAAGATGCTGAAGGGTCTGATGCCACGTGGTGGGATAGTGAAGAATTCATTGATACCCCAGGCTAGGTTGGTGGAAGAGGCTCAATAATGTGAAGCTACAGAGGAGCAGAATGAGCATGTAATGAAGATTGTGGGAGATCATGCAATGTAGGGCATGATTTGCTTAGGTTTCTACTCCTTTTTTCTTTATGGCATAATTGCAAAAAATTTAATTAGATACTTCAAATAGACAAATAGACATATAATTTTGACAAGTAGTAAAATTAAAATTACATATAACTAATGATCAACATTTAATATTGAAACAAATGAATAGAATAAACATTTCTAGGTATTCTATTCTTTATTATCCATATTGTCCCTAGCATCTGGCAAAATCATGGGCTCATCATCTATACCCTCTCTCGTAAGGGTTATGGTTTGAACATCATCAAGGAAGAACATCTAAAAGTCTTGTGCTACAAATGGCTCAGTCTCACAAGTTGTTTCTTCCACTTCCTTGCCCATATCATACAAATCCTTGGGTTTTAAGTGGATAACAACACTCCAATCTTGATCCACTTCATCATTCATATAACATACCATATGTGTTTATGAAGCTAATATGTATGAATCATGCTCTTAACATTCACCAGTATGGATCAAATGAGAGAAGTTAACAGAAATAAATTGGAATGGATATTTTCTTATACCCCTATTGGTATTGACCCATTTACATTTGAATAAGACAACAGTGAACTGGCCATGGTAGTTTTACTTAATGATGTCAACCAGTTTCCCATAGTACCGTAACTCAATGATTTTCCTCTTATACAGACACCAAAGACCTTAAAAAAGCTTTATCTTGCAACTTGGCACCAGAAGACCCCCTCATTTGGCATTCCTTAGCAATCTTGAAACAGGTTATTATTAATAAATGGCTTTTGGAATAGTGTTTTTTTTTATCATTAGTACTAAAATGATATCTTTATTTGCTATTAGTTTCATTGCTTTCCATTCATAATGCCATGCTATTTTTTTTTTTTTGTTATCATTAGTTATCAATTAAGTTTACCATTCACTGGAACCATCCGACATGAAATTCTCTTTGCTTATGTCTTTTTAATTTCCCCTTCTAAACAATAGGTTTATACTATCGTGATTATTTTTCTTTTTTTGTATTTGAGTGTTGCTTGCACAAGAAAAATAATGGTAGCTCAGATACTGGGAAAATTACTTCATATGGTGGAATTTTACCCACTAATAAAGTAACAAGCACATAGAACTGATTTGATTGGTGAATTTATTGGTCACATTGGTCCAACAGAGGAAGGTACATTATGGGGTTTTTCAAGTTAGATTCATATTAGACTACAGAGTTCTTGGTGGGAATGCATTGGTTGTGTCTTGTCTAGACTGAATAGGAAGCAATGTTTAGTGTTGTTCATTAGTGTAGTGATACATGCAAAGAGAAGGAGCATTTGAGGGGAAGTTTGTCTTGGGATGGTTCCAAGTTTTTGAATATACTTGTTATTTTATGCATCCCCAAATTTTCAGCTAATTCTAGGTAAGACTCCAATTACTTGACTAAGCGGTTAACTTGGATTGCTTCAACATGTTTTCATATGAGGTTCTTATGGATTGTCCCTCTATGTCTTATTTTTTGTTTTTCCATCAAAAATGATGGAAAGTGGGTTAAGTTGAACACTTATTATGTGCATGCCACTAAAAATGGGTGTAGAAGTTGTACCTATGAAGAAAATGCTCTATGTAATGTTTCAATACCGTGTAACTATTCTAAATCATAGTTTTCCTATATCTCTAGAGTATTTTCTCTTTTTTTTTTTAATTTTCTTTATAGATTATCAATGAGTACAATGATTTGTTTGCCACTCAACTTGAAACCAAAAAAATAGTAGGTGCATTCCATTTTGCAAGACTAATCAGCTCTTTTTTAATAGGTTGACATACTCTCTTCATTTGTAATGGATATGCCAAGATTGCCATTCTCTCTAGGCTAGACAAGAATGAAATTATTAAATCTACTCCACCAACAACAACTATAAATAGTTAGCAGGATCACTCATCACTACCTTGGGGACCTCTGCTTTAGAAAATTCTAAAAAAAAGAATAGTCTAGTAGCCAAGGCATCTTCAAAAGGAATCCAGAAATGGAATTGATTTTTCAGGTCCCTTTATGGACAAAGTCAACTATTGTTATTCCATTAGATCTCTACATTATGGACAAACATGTGTTTGTAGACTTGGAAAACTTTTGAACATAGTGATTTTAAAGATCAGCTTCATCTATCATAAGCTTGTATCAGTGACTTTCTTTGACAAACATGCAGTGGGGTTGGAGCACTTTGTCTAAGGATGAGTTTGTCTTATTTTTTTATTGTTTTCTGTAATTTTCTTGAAAATTCTACCTTGATGAGTTTGTCCTTTTTTTAATTTTAATTTTTTTTAATTTTCCAGAGAAATCTACCTTGCCTTCTTGTTTCTTACAAATTTTCTCTTTGTACCCTTAAGCTTCATTAAGCAGGGGTAATAGGAATAAAATGTGCCATGAATATTGTATTGTAATCATAACTTCCACATCAAAGATTAGAAGTAATGTATAATGACATGAAATATGAGACATCAGGACTTAACACTTTGCATAACATAAACTGACACTCCAAAATCTTCTACAACAAAAACATAGAAAGCCTTACTTCAATTGCACATACTCGCCTCATTTTTTAATTAAATTGAAATTTGTTTTCAAGAATAGAATTAAGGCATGTGTTTAGCATGGCAATTAAAAGAGAACAATAGCTTAACACATCCCTTGTTGTTTAATTTACATTTAATACAGGACTTGTTTAGACGTCATAACTATTCTTGTATAGTTAAGCAACTATAGTATGCTTGACCACTTGGACATTTCTAAAAAAGCAAAGGCATATGTTTCCAGCAAAGGCACAAAATGAAGTTCATAAGTCCTTAAAATCCCCTTGAAATGAGAAATAAAAGGTAAAAGGGAAATACAATCACTCTCAGTGTTGAGCTCAATGGCATTGTAGGTAGCCCCTAAATCAGTCAAGAGCTTCTTCACATCCACACAAAAAGGATAATACCACTTGTTGCATCACAATTTCCAAAACAATCTTCAACATAATCATCATCAACAAAGTCAAGTCAAACAAGGAAAGAGATAAGAAAGAAATACACTTGAAAATAATGACTGGTAAGCGAAAGGGAGAAAGGGCTTGATGGTGTTTGGACCAGGTGAACAAGAGAGAGATTGAGATAGAGAGAGAAGGCTCGAACACATTCTGGTTAGTGGCTAGGTTAAGTTGAATGTGTGCTGCCTCTAACCCAATTCAGTGCCAAAGAGAGGTGTAACACATTCTTAATGGCAGTTTTTTTAGGTACTTAGCAGGGGTTCTGAAAAGACCGCCATTAAACTATGGTACTTAGTGGCAGTATGATAAAATCACTATTAAAAATTGACCATGCCATACTTTTCTTAAGTCTTCAACCCAGGTTGCTCACTTCTTGTGTTCAACGGTGGTTTGGTAGAACTGCCACTAAAGACACATTTTGTTATAGTGAGGACATTTATGTGTATGGCTCTACTAAGATTATAGTTTTAAAAATCAAATTTAACTAGTTGGTTGAATTAGTGAATTGGTTCATTGTTAGTGAATTGATTTAATTAAGGGTTTTGAACTAAAAATGCATGTGAACTAGTGCGAATTGACCATAACCAGTGTAAATTGGTCAAAACCGATGAATTGGACTAGTTTTTTTCCAAAATTTATAATTTTCTCCAAAAAACACTTTTATAATTTTACAACAATTAAGATTTAATACCATTATAGTTTCACATCAATTAAACTTGTGTTATTTTTTTAGTTATTTCTAACATAAATTATTATTGCATCACTTAAATTTTTATTACTCTTCTATTTATGCCATTAACTTCAACTATATTACTTTTTATTTCTATAATGAACCAAGTCATATATATTTTGTATTTTTTTTAATTCAATATCAATTCAACTAGTGAACTAATTTCCTATTTGGTCATATGATCGATCTGATTTTAAAAACAATGATTAATATATTTTGTTTGTATCTTAGTCCATTTATAGTGAAGATAGTTATGGTTTTTTTTTTTTGAAAGAGATTGAGTGAGATTATGAAAAGAGGAAACACAAATCATTTGCAGTAGAGAGATAGTACATAGCAAAACCAATATTGAAAATATTTGCTAAAATGAGAAACACCAAAAGTTCAAAAGAATCATCTAATACCCAAGGAATTTGCTCTCTATAAAATCACTAAAATATAAAACCTCTTAAGGTTAACCTAACTAGACTTGAACACAGGTTTGGAAGGGTGACTAGTTGATCACAGGCACAGTTTTGGATGGTAGATAAGCTAGTAAACTGGTTCTTAAAAGGTGGTAGACTAATCTGTATCAGGTCGAAGAAATCACAATATAAAAATTTGAGGTTTTAGAATCCTAGTATAGTTAGGTTGTTGACCAAAGCAAAAACCCCATTAAGAAGAAGTCTTAATGAACTCATAATTTGAAAACCCAAATTCGAGGTAACTAATTAGATTAGATGTGTATTCAATTCTTTTTTATCTGATCTTTATCTTTTATTAGGAATCTAATGAATTGATTTATTTAACCTTAGATGATTACAACAATGCTTCTAAGCCTAGGACCAAATGCCAAAATTCATACTAGAGATAGACTCATATGTTGTAGGCCATAGAAATTCCAATTGATCAGGTGAGTCGGAATTCTATCATTCGGCTTCCTTTTCCTATAAAGTATACTATTTTGAAATTACCCAAATGATTTTTATGTGTTAGAATTTGGAATTACATTGAAAATTTTAATTCAATAAATTTAAGCCTAAATCAATTTAGTTAATAATGATGAATTATTATTAGACTTGGAGTGGTCAAGAAATCATGATGCCAACTAGGAATTGACCTAGAAAGTTAATATATAAGAATTTAGGTACAAATAAGATTTACATGTGGGATGCAAATTTAGAATTTAGAATTAGGAATTGCTTTCCTATGTAATTATGTCCATAATTGTTTGAACTAATTTATGTTATGGGATAAGCAATGGGAAGTTAGCAATGAACCCAAGTTGTGGATAATATTAGATATTCCAACTTTACATAAACATACATACATAGAGCATTCAAATTACATGAATTTCAAGAATTTTTATATAAGAAATAGTTTTATGTTTTTAATTCAAATTATTATTTCATAATGTTTTTTGAAAAGTTTTATTGTAGAAAATGTTTATTAGAATTTTTTTATGTAAATTATTTTATGCTGTGAAGTTTTCTTCAATTTAGCTAAATTTAATTAATTTATTTTCTCAAATTATTTAAGAAAGCTAATATTCTTTTACAAATTCATATTCTCCTACATTTTGAACATACATTTAGATTTTCAAGAGATAAAGGTTCTCTAAATAAAAACACATTCTCATGAATATTCTCATTTAATAAGCATGTAGTATGCATTAGAAGGGACACAATAGATAAAAAATGTATGGATATGCAATTGTGTAGTATGCATTAGAAGGGACACAATAGATCAAAAATGTATGGACAACAAGTTGTCTAATAAATAAAGGTAGCAAAGGAAATTCAATAGTAGAATGGACAAAAAAAATGCTACAAAGATGTTTGTGTTTGAGAATTGACAGGTAAAGATGACATTTAGAAGACCTATGTGCACTAAGGGATGTATATTTATATATATGGTCACATAATGTGACAAGGAACCCATGATATGTTGGTCACCCATGGCTACATGAGGTCTTGGATAGGTCCAATCAAGCATGACTTTATAAGAAATGTTATGTAAGGTCTGAAGAGACAAATCTAGTTACAAGTTATAAGTTTCAGTGGACATCACTCTTCGAATAATCATCAATGTCAATATAATTATATTTTATAGGTTTTACAAGGTCAATAGTATGTCAGGACCTTCGTAAAACAATTTCATGATCTAAGTTATGATTATGATAAAATAGCAATATTAGTAAGACTACAGATGGATAGTAAGAATATCCATATTAGTTACAAGAGCATTGGAGATGATTGGAAGTATAGCTTTTGAAAATATATTTAAATCCACATTTTCCTACATACTATAATGGATATTATATGTTTTATATTTATGTGTATGACTAATGGTTTTCACCTAAAAGATGGGTTAGTTATTTCTACTCGTTGAATAGTGATACTCACTACATTCATTAACATCTTTTAGGTTAATGAATTTATGGAAGTTATCAAAATTAGGAGATACTTCAAAAATGCATGTGATTGAAATTAAATATGTGGTTCCTTTAATATACTTTAGAATATTAGTGTCCATTTGACTTGATAATGGATCCTCAGTTATGGAATTAGATTTCTAGTGAAAGGTTTTATTTAAATTTAAAAAATTATTTATGAAAAATATTTTTAGAAAACCTTACATATCATATGTTTGAGATCAAGGGGCCAAAAAGGCATGATGTCTATATTATTTTCATGTTTTCAATTTATGAAGGGATTTTCAACTGTGGATTGCTCATGGATTCACAGGTCATTATAAGGTGATTCATTCCAATCACACCCTCAAATTTTGGAATGTGACTTACGATGTAACAAGTTGGTTTTAGAACAATGGTTATTTGTCTATTACAACACATTAGGGCTAGTGGATATTAGTTATGGTAGTATGTGCCCAGCAACGCACACTATTTCTAAGGAATCCATTAATCCAATCACTCGAAATAGTCAAGCCCACATAATAGAAACTAGCATGAAATAAGATATTGTAATAGGATAAAGATGTTGATGTTTATACGCACAAGTGGGTAAGGGAAATCGTAGAAAGATGAGAGTACCCTTGGATGCAAGTTTTAAATGGATGAGAAGGATAATGATGAGTACAACGGTAAGGTACAAGTAGTAAAAGATGAAACTACCCCCAAGATCAAGAGTTAAGCAATAAGGATAATTTTACCCCTGGTCAACCAACAGACAGTAAGGACTAGTATACCATTGTGTTAGGGAGATATGTCAAAGAAGATAGGATTCTAATGTCATGCAAGTGCCTTGAAGTTAGAATTTTGGAATGATGAAATCTAGCCAGAAGGACAACATACCCCTAAACCTAAATGGGAGAGTAAAAGTTGGATAATTTATTTCTGAGTTTAAGTTTGGAGGATGAGGAAAGAAAATGGGAAAAAAAAGAAACACAAGCAAGTCAAAGGTCAACAACCATAAAAGACATGAGTGGCCAACCGGCCCTTAGTGAATGGTTAGCCAGTTGAGCTAGGTAGCCTATATAATGCTTGCACGCTTATTTCGTTACTTCACACCAAACTTCTCTCAGAGCTCTCTTAAATTTGTTTGATCTCTCTTTTCTTAGATTCAAACCTCGGTCAAGCTTTACTCAATTTTCCCCCTAAAAATTCAAACACTTTTCCAAAATGGTTGAGCAAGTTACAATAAGCTTCAATCATGTTTTATTCCTTGACCTAAGCATGGTGTAGAAGTATGAGCAATCAATAGGAGCTAAAGATGTACTATAAGCTAGGTACCTCTATTCTGGTGCCAAAATTTGACGGAATGCCGAGTTCAGTCAAATTAGAAGATTTATAAGCTGGATTCCCCAATACTTTTTGCAGTATAAGG
>JANHAO010025898.1:0-11231 GCA_026873985.1 Saraca asoca | reverse complement strand
AGTAAAAATCAAATTCATTAATATTGAAAACTTCATAATATTCAAAACAATGCAGAAAAGTAAAGATGAAGATTGAAAGAGAAAAATAGGATGTCAATTGAAAAAGAAAGTAGAATCTTTGCAAGAACTTTAACCCACAAAAATTTCTCTTAATCTACTCAGAAAAATGCCAAAAAATATAAAACCTACATAAGCTATCTCAAAACTATCAAAAAGGCTCCTTTAGGTTGCGCAATATCAGCTTTTATAGCAGGATGACAGAGGTCGAAACATGACTGTGTTTGGTGACACGGCCAACCCGTGTTTCGTGCTAGGAGTTGCTGAGGAATGCACTGAACACGACTATATCCTGGGACACGGCCAGGCCGTGTTCAATGCTGTCTTCTTCGATTTTTCTTACTTCAATCACAGCTGAGTTAAGTTCTTTGCAGGACTTCTTTCTTAACTTCTCCTTAATCTAAATGTGTTTCAAACTTCTGCTTTCACCCTTTTTTTCAAGTCTTCTTACTAACCTACAAAGAGAAATACAAACCCCAACAATGCCAAAGAACAAAAATACTAAACTAAAACAAATAGAGCATAGAAATCACAAATTAATAACAAATCAAGAGATAATAATTAATATAATAATATGCATTTTGTTCGTTTATCAGGGCCATATTTACTAAAACAATAAAATTCACCGGAATTTTACCATTTACTTGTTAGTTAAATCGTAGTATTCATAACTTATTTTAGCACTTTGATGAGGATATTAATCACATATTCAATGATTTCGTTTCTCTCTTAATCAGAGAACAAAGTAAGGAGTGTACAGAAACCTGCCCATTATTAACGCTAAATCTCTTTAAAAAAAATTGTCCATCAACTTAAACCATCATCATAATTAAATAAATTTGAACATATATATATATATATATAATTGATGATATATTTAGCATAGGTTTATATCTTAATCTTATTTGATTTCTATAAGTAGTTCTGAATGTTGTCAAAATTGACATGCTTTTAAAAGATATTTATATTTTATGTCATAATTTAATACTTTTAATTACTATAATTCATATCGCATTACAAAATATTTTTGTATGATGATTAAAAGAATATATTTATCCTCAACAAAGCAACAAGAAATTGCGTAATTTTCACCTATCTTTTTACAAATAGAGCCAATCCTCGTTGGCTCTGTAATTTTACTTTGCACCTTTATTGTACTCTAATTTGAAGATAAATTCTAAGGGTAAATATTTTACATTTTTCAATTTCTAGTTGATGTTTGTAGTTATCTATCAAGATAATTAACTAATAACGTGGAATGGAGAGGGCTGTCCAAGCAACATATTTAATTAGTTAAGATTCTTAATTCGTTCATTGAAGCATAATAATAAGTTAATTAGGTAGCCACTAATTGATTCCTTCCTCTAGGCTTTTTGGAATAAATTCAAAGGGTTAAAAAATAGGAGGGTTCACACTTTTTTTTTTCTCTTTTTGTCTTGTCTACATCTTTACTTCACCTTATCAGAACTCAAAAATTTTATTGTCTTGTTCCTCAAAGGATCCTAGAGGGACCGCGTTTGCTAGATATGCATAACCCTAGAGTTTTTCACATATATTTATGCGTAAACAAATTTCATGACACAGTTATCAAGAAAAAAATTTTGAATTTGGAAACATATTTGAATAAACACAATTAGGGATGACAATTTTATCCGAGTGCCCTTTACCCGTAGATATCTGCCCATGATGGGCAGATATGGGTATAAGAAAAAATGTTCGCGGGTGGATATAGGTATGAAAATTATATCCGTAATGGGTATAGGTAGGATATAGGTATGAGAAAATATCCATACATGAATCCATTTACTTGTTTAAATAATTTTTTTTTGTATAAACAGTACTCAAAATGACATATCCAAACTCGTTTACCTGTTTAAATAAATTTTTTTAATATAAATACTATTCAAAACGACATCATTTTGAGTAGTGTATGTAATGCCTCAAAAAAATAAAAATAAAAATGTTGGCTGTGGGACTGAAATGAAATTTCAATATTTTTCGTTGGGTCATAACATAATTTCATATTTTTAATAAGGACCTATTTGAAGTCGGTGAAAAATTTATAGGGTCAAATTGTAATTTAGAAATTTTTTCTTTTAATTCTGGTAGGTAGACCCGCAGATACAAACCTATAACCGAACCTGCTATAATGTTCGCGGGTATAAGTAGGGTATAAGTATGAAATGTTTTTAACGGTTATGGGTATGAATATTATCATACTTGCCTGAACGCGATCCGTTGCCATCCTTAAACATAACTCGAAGGGGTTTATAAGAGTTGCTAATGAAGTTTAGAGGTGTGAAAATGGAATAAGTTTAATGGCTT
Organism: Saraca asoca; assembly: GCA_026873985.1. Lineage (NCBI taxonomy): Eukaryota > Viridiplantae > Streptophyta > Magnoliopsida > Fabales > Fabaceae > Saraca > Saraca asoca. The sequence goes on along the minus strand of JANHAO010025898.1, from coordinate 8,849 downwards.
AACTTGATATTGATTTAATTTTATCTAAAATTAATATAAGAAAAAAGGAAGTGATGTTATCCTATAAGAAATTGATTCAAAATAATTTGAATCGAGAAAAGCTTAGAATTAATCAGTGTTGATCCATCGTAATAATGAATTAGCATATTAAGCTAATCATAATGTTAGGTTAATAGGTTAATGTAAAATAGCTTGTAATATTGGATTAATGGGTTAATATATATTTGATATTGTTAATATATATATTATATAAATTTATTAAAATAAATAAATGCATTTAATTTTAATAAAATTTGAAAAAATTAATATATTATTTAATAAACAAAATTGTGATAGAGAATTATAATTATAAACTTAAAAAAAAACTAGCATAAATGATAATAACTTATTATGTTTATTACATCTAAATTTATTGACTTCTATTATTGAATTTATATGTTCCAATCTAAACATATTTTCAAAATTAGCCCTACCTAATATTAATATCAATAATATTTATTAATTTTTCAAGTTAGTACTCAAATAAAAAATAGTAGTACCCTTTTTATATTATATAAATTTTTTTTATCTATAAATCATTTTTAATTATATTAAATATTTAAAATTTGAATAATTTATACAAATAAATAAAATAAAATATATAATATATTCTAATATTAGTGGTAGCAGCATGGTGGTGACAATGATGATTGTCGTGTAGTGGTGGTCATTGTCATTGTTGTGTGGTGATGGTAATGAAAGTTATGTTGGTGGTTGTGGTATTGGTCATTGTGATAATTGTAATGGTGTTGATAGCCATCATTGTTGTCATTATCATGATGGTGGTAATAGTAGTTTATGGTAGTAGACTAGCAGTAATATATGAAATTGATGTTTTTTTTTTTAACTCTAATGAGTTAGCCAATTAATCGGTCTGTGACCATTGGATAAATTTCGACTAGTACTAGTAGGATTGATATTGTGACATTCCAACCTTATAAAAGAGTTGCCCAATCTAGGACTAGCCCAAAAATAGTTTTTTGCCCAAAAAGTCATCAAAAAGTCATCAATCATGTAGATGACTTTTACATTGACAATTATTTATTTGTCGTCATATTATTAAAATAATGTTCAACTATGTCTCAGTAGAAAAAAAGACGAGGTCATGCCTATGGTGGGGCTTATCCCTTATTAGGGAGCATGTCCTATAAGTTATAGCTCTAGTGATATTTTCCTCATTATCCAACTGTTATATCCCTAATAGGGATAACGTTTTGTGTATGAACATAATGCTTACAACACAAGGAAACATGTGATATGAAACTGCTCATGCGTTCGCGTGCACACACACACGTGTGTGTGTGTGTGTGAAAGTTGTATAATTGGAAAGATAGTTTCTATTTAGAAATTTAAAAAATTATCTTAAAAGATAAAATTGAGTTAGGAATTTTTTTTATATGGACTAAATTAGTTTTTTTCCCTCTCATAACCCCACAAATTTGGAAATTTTAGCTCATTCTTATGTTTAACTGATTCATACTAGTATAACTTCTTCAACCTATCATCTTTAAAGCCATAGATCTTAGGGCTTCAAAGGAGAGAACTCTCCACCTTATCTCATCACTTCAGTAGCCATAACACAAAAGACAAAGAAACAGTGTGAAAAAGTGAAAGAAAACACCATCTAACCTCAACATCATCTATTCATTCTCTATCACTAGATAATCTTCAACCAGATTATCACTTTTTTTTTTTTTTATCAAAACACCAAGATTAAAATAGACTCCTGAATTGCTAGTTTTATACAAGAATTACAATAGGGATCTTACTAACCTATAACAACTACAAGATTTTCTACAAGCTTTTGCTAACCTATAACAACCATAAGATTTTCTACAAGCTCTTACTAACCTAAACAAGATTTCTACCAACCTACAAATGTTAAAAGAAAAAAAATTAGGATAAGAGATTAAAGATACAATACCAAAAATCAAGATGAAAATCTCAATTATCCTAAATGAATTCTTCACTTGATTTGATTCAAGATCAATTAGATTGAGAAAAATAGTGAGGAAGAAGTAGATCATGTGAAGCTCTATTTTCTTTGAGATTTTCGTACTAGTAGAAGAGAGAAAAATATGTAATCTTTTGTAATTGAAAAGTGGTTAGGGGCTTTTATAACTATTGTAACCATCTAGAATAGAATAACATTTTGAAATCAGGTCTTAAATCGATTACCGAATCAATTCAAGACAAAATCCTAACCTTCAGTAAAAAGATTTTTCAAAATTTTTATTCATAAATCAATTCTAATATATTTTTTATAAGTTCTTAAACGAATCAATTCTTGAATTCACAAGGTGTAAAATAGTTTTATAAAATCTGCACTTATGAAAAATCTTAAAAAAAAAACTTTGTTTGAAAAATATTTGATTTTTGCTTTTTTCAAGTGGTTTATTTATACCTCACCATATCAATTAAAAGAAATTTGCTTGAATCAAATCTGATTTGAATTCATTTACAAAAGATTTTATAGAAATAAAATAATTGCTGAATCTAATTTTAACATCTCTTGAATCACATACTTTGAACATACAAAATAGATCAAAACACTAAAATGTATTATTAGATAGTAATATAAACTAAAATTGTTTTTCAGCATCAAAACCAAGGAAAATGTGTAGCTAGGGTAACCTAGGCTAATAATTTCCCCCTTTTTGATGGTGACAAACAATTTTAGGTTAGATTTAAAGTTTGTAAAGAAATTTTAAATGTTCATCTATTCATCTAAAAACAAGCCTTGGCTTTTTTCCCCCTTTTTGGCATATCAAAAAGAAATAATGTCATATTATGGAATGAAGAAAAAAAAAGAGAGTATAGCAGTGATAGAGTAAAAGATTAATATCATAAGAGCATATAATGTCAAGGTAATAAAATCAGAGTATAATATCATAGCAATTATTCTTTCTGATTTTATGATCTTAATTAAATATTTTTAGGAGAAATTAAGAAATAGAGAAACTCATAGCTTCTCTTGAGCTGTTAACTAGCTTATTTAATCAAATAGATTGTATTGGAATTGATTTAAGATGTAAAAAAAGAGTAAAAATATATTCTGATTTGGAATAGCAGCTTTAGAATTGATTTAATTGACTGTATTATGTCTTGAATTAATTAAGGAATTGACTTGTGTAGCCAAGATAAAAATTTTAGAAATTTTGAATCAAACTAAAACATTTAGAATTCTATTGAATTCATTCTAGAATTAATTTATAATGCAAATTTTTAAGTTGTGAATCAATTTGAAAACTCAAATAAATCTTGGAAAAATTAGAATCAATTTTGGATTCGATTCAAGGTCCAGAAATTAGTTTTATATAGAGTTAAACCAGAATTTGCTATTAGATTGATATAAGTACTATCAATGACTAAGTCTATCATAATTTGTACCTCAAATCTCCAAAACATATACCTGCAAAACAAACTTAAGAAACACTAATGCCTAAATTAGATTTTACATTATAAAATCAAACAAAACAAATAAAAAGATATTAAAACTATGAGAGTTAAAAAAATATACATCAAATAATGTAAAATTGATTAACTTAGATAATTTTCTTTAGGATTCATCATTCCAATTTCTCTTCTGATAAACACAAATTTCTTTTCATCCAAAGGTTTTGTAAAAGGTCAGCCAACTGAAAATTTATTTGTACAAATTCAATTGAAATGTCTCCCTTTTAAATATGATCCCTTAAAAAATGGTGTCTTATTTGAATGTGCTTAGACTTAGAGTGCATTACAAGGTTTTTTTGTAATATTTATGGCACTTGTGTTATCACAAAGTATAGGTATTTTCTCAAATTTTAGTCCATAGTCTAAAAGCTATTGTTTCAACTAGAGAATCTGGGCATAACAACTTCCAACTGCTATGTACTCTACCTTAGTAGTGGATAATGCAATATAGTTTTACTTTTTACATGACCAAGAAACCAGTGAGTGGCTAATGAATTAACAAGCCCCACTAGTGCTTTTCTTATTTGTTTTACTCCCTACATAGTCTACATCAGAATAGCATAAAAGGCTACAAGTATTAGACCTGGGATACCAAAGTCCTAAGTGTTTGGTTCCTACAAGATATCTGAAAATCCTTTTAATTACAAAAAGGTTGACTCCTTTGGGTTAGTTTGATATCTTGCACAAACATAAATACTTAGCATAATATCATGTTTGCTTGCTATCAAATATAACAGACTACCTATCATGCCTCTAAATAGAGTAGGATCTACACTTTCCTATTCAAATCATGGTATAATTTTAATGGACTCATAGGTGTGCCTATAGGTTTGCAGCTATCAAACTCAAATTTCTTTAGTAATTCAATAGCATATTTAGTTTGGCATAAGAATATACCTTTGGCTGATTGTTTGATTTGTAGATTAAGGAAGAGTGCCAACTCCCCCATCATGGATATCTCAAATTCATTTTATATTTACTTAGAAAATTTTCTACATAATTGCTCATTTGTAGAGCCAAAGACAATGTCGTCTACATAGATTTGTACAAGTAGTATATCTTTATCTTTCTCTAATATGAAAAGTTTTGTATCAACATTCCCTCTTTTAAAGCCTTTTTGGATTAAAAACTTACTAAGTCTATCATACCAGGCTCTACGAGCCTGTTTCAAACCATGTAAGGCATTTTGAAGCTTAAAAATATAATTTGGATTTAGGGGGTGTTCTAAACCTAGGGGCTATTGTATATAAATCTCTTCTAAAATGTCTGTTTAGAAAAGCACTTTTAACATCTATCTGGTAAAGTTTGAAAATTTTTGTACAACCAAATGCTAACAACATTCTAATTGTTTCTAGCCTAACTACTGGTGCAAAGGTTTCATCAAACTCTATTCCCTCTTCTTGGTTATAACCTTTTGCTACCAGCCTAGTTTTGTTTCTTATTATCACTCCATTTTCATCTAGTTTATTTCTAAAAACCCAGCGAATCCTTATTACATTATGATGATCAGATTTTCGCATAAGTGTCCAAACTTGGTTTCTTTTAAATTGGTTTAATTCTTCTTGTATAGCCAAAATCCAATTGACATCTTATAGGTCCTCTTAAATGTTTTTAGGTTTAATTAGAGAAACAAAAGCAGAGTGGTTGCAGAAAATTTTCAAGTTACTACAAATTACCCATTTAGTTGCATCTCTTCTGATAAGATTTCTGGGGAGGTTTCCCATTAATTTCCAAGTTTTTTGAGGAGAGTTGGATGGTAAAATGTCCAGAATGATAGAGTCTTCCTCTTCTTCTCTTGGTTCTACAACATGTACCTTTAATTCACCTTGCTAAATTTCTAAAGTTAAGTTAGAGGTCCACCAGTTTTGCTAATCTTACTTTACACTTAATTTATGATCACTTAAAACAGATTTATCAAAGATAACATGCACAGATTTACGATCTTTAAGGTCCTTTTTATTATATACCCTAAAGGCCTTGCTAGATGAAAAATAGCCAATAAAAATACCTTCATTAGAGTTAGGATCAAATTTATCTAGATTATCCTTGCCATTGTTATGTATGAAGCACTTACAACCAAAGACATGGAAGTATGATATGTTAGGTTTTCTGCCAAAACATAATTCATAGGGTGTTTTGTTTAAAATAGGTCTAAGGAATACTCTATTCATTATATAGCAAGTAGTGTTAACTGCATCAACCCGAAAGGACTTTGGAAGAGTGTTGCCGTTTCACCCAAGCATCTATTTTTCCTTTCAATAACACCATTCTATTGTGGTGTTTTGGGTGCAAAAAAATTATGACTAATACCATGCATTTCACAAAAATCAATGAAGTCCTTATTTTCAAATTCTTTCCCATTGTTACTTCCTATGGAAATAATGAAACACACTCTTTCATTTTGAGTCACACTGGCAAGTCTTTTAAAGTCTTGAAATGTGTCATTTTTGTGAAGTTAAAAGAGAGTCCATGTAAATCTAGAAAAATCATCCACAATTATGAATACATAAGAGTTGCCTACATGGCTTCAAATTCTGGATGGACCAATTAAGTCCATATGAAGCAAATCAAGGGGTTTTGAAGTTGAAACAATGTTTTTAGACTTAAATGAGGATTTCACTTGTTTACCTTTCTAACAAGCACCACATATTTTGTCTTTGATATAGTTCAATTTAGGCAAACCAGATACTAGATCCTTCTTGGATAATTTTCCAATTAGTTCCATATTTACATGTCCTAGTCTTCTATGCCAAATCCAATTATCATCATCAAAACTAACTAAACATGTTGAGCCCAGTTTAAATTCTAAATCCAGACCAAATAAGTAAACATTATTAACTCTATGGCTTACAAATTTAAGTTGTTTGTTGCTACCATTCACAACTAAGCATTTGTTTGTATTAAAAATAACCTGGTTTCCTTTATCACAGAACTGACTTAAACTTAACAAATTATGTTTAAGACCATCTACATATAAGACATCATTTATGCTATAGTTAAAAGACTTACCAATCTTACCAATTCCTTTAACCTTTTCCTTTAGAATTATCTCTAAAGGTCACCTTACCTCCATTTATAGGTGTGAGAGAAATAAACTTGTCCTTGTTTTCGATCATATGGTGTGAACACCCATTGTCCAAAAACCATAAATTTGAGCTTGTCTCTCACATCCTTGTAACATGAAGATTATTCTAGCATTGGTGGTATCCACTAAATTTCGGATCCATTTTTGTTAGTAAACACAATAGAAATTTTTTTAACAGTAGATGATTTAGGTAATCATACAAGTCTTTCATTTGGTTTCAACAAATATGTTCCATTCCTAAATGGACAATCTCTGATGTGATGCCCTTTATGATTATAGTAGTAACAGGTGATATATGCAAGGTTCTATCTCTTAAATTTCTTATATTGCTGCTACCTATATCCTAGACCAATTCTATTGTAAGAAACCTTTTGATTCTGTAGCATATCTTCTAATTTCTTGTTACTATCTGAAAATCCTTGCAATGTTTTTATCGAGGTTTCAATCTCAGATTTATAGCATTTACACTGTTCACATTCCTTTCTATCATTCAAGTTTTCAATTAAGATAGTTAATTCAACATTCTCCTTTTCTAGGTCTTTAAACTTAAAAGTCAAAATTTCTTGCCTATTCTTAGAGGTGGTTAATTGTTTCTTAGTTTTAACTAAAGAATCATACAATTTGATACATAAATCTTCTAATTCTTCATCATCACTTTATTCATTAGATTCATTTTCAGATTCATCATTAGATTCATCATCATCAGATGTAGCAAAGAAGGAGTTTTTGCCAAATACCTTAGAGTTATCATTATGTTTGGCCATAAGGCATAGCAAAGTATCATCATTTGATTCTTCTTTATCAACACCAGTATCAACCTCTTCATTATCCCAAATCGCAAAATTTAATTTCTTGTAGGATGGTCTCTTCTTCCTTCTTTCATTCTTAAGTTGCTTTTTTAAGTAGATTGGGCAATCTGGCTTAATGTGGCTAGGTTTTTTACATTCAAAATAGGTAAGGATTGTACTAATAGAATTTCTTTTCTTAGTTTTATCACTACAAGAATTTCAGAAAATTTCAACGGATAAAATCCATTGAAATTTTAGCAAATTCTGTTGGAATTGGCCATTCCAATGGAAATTCCAATCGATAATAGTCCGTTGGAATACCACTCGTTGGAATGGCCAATTCCAACATCTCATTCCAATGGATTTCTCACTCCAACGAAAATTTCAACGGACAACATCCGTTGGAATATCTTTTCATAAAATTTGTTCAACAAGTTTTTTCAGCGGATTTTCCAATGGATATGTCCGTTGGAATTGTATTGGAATTGTATTCCAACGAACATATCTGTTGGAAAATCCATTAGAGTAGTAATTTAGTTTTCTTTTTGTTTTATTTATTTTTATCCACTCCTAGGGATATTCCAACGGATAAGTCTATTGGACTCATATTTCCAAGGATTTCGTCCATTGGAATATGAAATTATTTTATTTTTTTAATTTTTTAATAGTTTAAGAAATATTCTAACGAGTCATGTCCATTGGAAGTTCCGCTAGAAATAAAAAAAAATTTCCAATCACTTTTTTATTTTATATACTTCCCAATTCAACAAAAGGAACAAAATAAGTCACAGTAAACAACAAAAAATGCATTCTATTGCATTTTTTTCTCCTTTTTCCATTGAAACATTATTTTACATGGGTAAGGTGGGCACCTAAACCTCCCCAAATTAAAAGAAAAAATAGTGCGACAATTATATAATAGATTCAACAAGGCCTTGGAAAGGGGCCAGATCTGCTTTGTCGATCAAATGAAATTCCTGCAACACAAGATGGCATGTCAGGCACTGAATAAGTTGGTCAACTAGCAACACACTAAAATGAGCATGTAGAAATTACAAAAAATTGCATGTGTTCGATGGTAAAGCAATAAAATGACAAGATTGGATAGAAAAACCTCAAAGCAAAATCAACCTATGACAAAACTAAAAGAGAAATTAACATATCCATCTTCAAAATTTTTTACCTTAAAAAACTTACACAAGTAAATAGAACAAAATGCTTGAAGCAAGTATTCAGATGAGCTTCTTCCTTCAAACTCATGATCTTCTAAAAATAAGAATGAATACGCCAAAGATGTCAAGGTCAAATAAAATAGTCAGGACTATCAGCAGAAATTAAAGCAAGCAACTACTTTGGAAAGCTACGTTCATCAGAGCAATCACATGTATCAGTCTTGCCAATTATAAGAAGTTACAAGTTTTCTAAAGTTGATTGTTATTTTGTTAATTAATATTAGGCATTCCAAAAGTCCAACAAAATAA
>JANHAO010025897.1:0-11328 GCA_026873985.1 Saraca asoca | reverse complement strand
TCTCTCTCTCTCTCTCTCTCTCTCTCTCTCTCTCTCTCTCTCTCTCTCTCTCTCTCTCTCTCTCTCTCTCTCTCTCTCTCATATTCACACACACACACACACACATATATATATATATGAAATAATAACTTTTTTCAATCCTTCCATTGATAATGTGACTAGGTTACATTATAGGCTATAGCCTACTGCACATAGACATATTGAATTTAATCAATTGATAAGATATAAGTTGAAGAGCAATACTTTTTGTATGTAATTTTCTCTTTGTGTGTAATTTTTCATAATAAAGTCCATTGAAAATTTTCATGAGATGGATTAATCATATGAGAATATGGAGATGAAACATTATGTTTAGAGTCATAAACTTATTACTTTTGATCGGTATGACATATATCTAATGTTAAAGAAATAAACAATCTAAGTTCAAATAAAAATCAGGTAAACATATTGATTGAGAATTTTTTTCTCTCTCCACGTGAATCTATTCATTTTCCTTTTTTTAATTTCTTTTCATATTTTTATTTCTCCTTTAATAATTTTTTTTTATTTTTATTTTCATTTTATTTTTGTAAAATTCAATTATTTTATATCTCTCTAACAATTTTTTCATTTATTAGAAGGAAAAATAAAAAATAAGAAAAAATAAAAAAGAAATAAATAAATTCAAATGGAGAGAGAAAAAGAAATAAAGTAGTTATAGATAAAGTGGAGAGAGAAATCTCAAAAATATTTTATATATAATTTTATTTAATAAATTATTGTCATGTAAGATTATGAGTTAGTACCTATTATGAAAATCTTAAAATGGTGGAAAACTTAACCTCTATAGAATTATCCATAAAATTACGTGCTAGAGCACAAAGTCTTTATATTATTGTTATATTTGAGTTGCTAAGAGAGAAATGTTTGCACCATAGATGATGAAGAATGGGACAGATGGCAACACCAAATGAATTTGGTTAAATGTTTTCTTAGACCACCACCTATCCACTTTCTTTGTTACTTTTATATACTAGAATATAAATTACTTTTTGACTTGAATATAATTTTGATTTTTTTAATATTGTTGATGGTAAAAAGAGGAAGAGGTAAGCAAAAGTCTCACATCGATGAGAAGTCGGATATCTTTGTGCCTTATAAGGTGGGGGCATGCCTCTCCTAAATGTAAAGGCACTTTTTGGGAAGAAGGAGGGCAATGACCTCTACCCTAAGAGGACAAAACCATGCGAACACACCTGGCGCACCTAATCACTAAGCTCAAAGCAGACAATACCTTATGCGTGGGGCAAGGCTCATGTCGACCATTATCATCTGGTGCCATCTGTGGGGACCCTAATGCCTCACCATGCACAAGGCCACCTGACTTGAGGGGCTTATATTGATGGTAAAAAGAGGTATGGGTGAGCAGAAGTCCCACATCAATGAGAAGTCGGATGACCTTGTGCACGATGAGGCATTGGGGGTCCCTATAGACGATGCCAGATGATAATGGTCAGAATGAGCCTTGCCCCACATATAAGGTATTGTCCGCTTTGGGCTTAGCGATTAGGTGCGTCAGGTGTGCCCACACGATTTTATCCTCTTGGGGTGAGGGTTATTGCCCTCTTTTTCCATAAAAGGTGCCTCTACATTTAGGAAGGGCATGCCCCCGCCTTTTAAGGCACAAGAACACCTGACTTCTCATCGATGCGGGACTTTTATTCACTCCTACCTCTATTTACCATCAACAAATATAAAATGGATGATTTTGATTCTTGAATTTAAAATATTTGATTTCGGTTCTCTTAATGTTTTAATTAACTTTTTGATCTGTATCATTTTATTAAACTTGCATATAATTTTTTATGGAAAAGCTGAAATGAAGTAAAAAGGGTAATTTTATTTAGCATGGCATATTTTGTATGCTCTAATTTACATATACATTGATAAGATATTATCTTTTTATATAAATAAAATAGAAATAAATTTGATAAAGGGATAAGACAATAGTCGATATATATATATATATGTAAATCAAGGCAAAAATGCATGTCATATTAGATACAATATTTCACCTAACTCCTTATATTTTTCATTAGTAATTAGACGATAATTTGATGAAAAGATTTAAATAAAACTAATTCAAATATTTAGAAGAATCAAAATTAAATACTTTAAATTAGAATGATTACAATCATTGAATTTGTATTTTAAGAAAATCAAAATTACATTTAAACATTAAATTTAAAATTTTGAAAGTTGTGAATATAAGCATGAATAGATCACTATATTATTTGTTTTTCACTACGAGGTAACATGTCTCCTTTTCATAATAATCACCCACCTATCACTACTAATTTACTGGTACATAAGATTTGAACCTCTAATTTTCAAGGAGTACTCAGTTATTTGATTACTAGAATATCCCCTCGAGAATAAATTTGTAACTATTTTTGAAATCATATCTTAATAGAAGGAATAAAGTAAAGCTATCTCTTTATATACGAATATAGATAGTTAAACTGGCAAAAATGTTGAAAGCTCATTTAATTTTAACAATGTAAATATTAAATAACTGTAATTATATATATTCATATTTAATTATCAAGTATTTATTCATATAAAGTTTGATTGATTATTTGTTGAAGACATGGAAAAAATTAATCTTATCATGTGTTTGAAATGAAAAAAGAAATGTATCATATTTAGTTATATTTTGCATAGAAATTGTGACCTTCATATTACATTTTTGGAAGAGTACTTGATCACACTCTATTGATAACAATTATATGATAAAATAATGCTAAAGACATATTTATGAATTCACTTTCATGACCATAGCCTTATTCACAAGTGTTGGCGGATTCCTCCTAAGTGGATCACAATGCCTTTTATATTACATAAAGGGTTAAGAGAAAAGGAAAAAAAGGGAGAAATTGATTGGACTTCAAATTTTTAAAAGCTAAAAAAAAAGCAAAAAAAACTTAACAAAATTAGGATTTATAATCTATTTGTTATATATAGTTAGAAGGTTTTATAAAGAAGCTTAGAGCTTCATGCCTAAGTGGTGAAATTCGATAAATAAGTCATAAGTAATTGTGGTCTAAAAGGTTATGGTGCAATGAGAGAAAAAAGATTACATATAGTTTTTGTTCATCTTGTTAGAAAATTAATCATGAAATTTGAGTATACTATTCTTGGTATTTTTGGCAATGCAGTGCATATGTTATCTTGAATTTTTCTTCTTCTCCGTTGGTTAGTTATTGCAAAATAATTGGTTAAGATTATTGTATTGAGATTCCATCTATTTTGGTGAAGAATTTTATTTTGATTGTTCCCTAGAATTTCTAAGAAGAAATTATACCTATTAATTATTTATTAATAGAAGATTATGCTAAATTAGATGTTGTGGTTTTTACTTTCACATTAAAGGACTTTCCACATTAAAAATTGCTAGTCTCCTAACTTATTTTTTTGTAGTTAATTTTACATTAGATTTATCTAATTGCATGGGCTATAAAAAGTTCATCCGGATAATTTAATATTTTCCACTGTGATATATTCTACTTGTTTTCCTAACAAGTGGTATCAAGAGCTTGATTATTGCTTTATTACATGTGGTTAAATGAAGGAAAATTTAGGAGATGTAATGATTAAATTGAATTCTTCAAATTATTAGAATGGAAGATGTATTATATTGTAAGGATTTGTTTAATCCTATTAAGTCTAAAGGTATTAAACCTGCTAAGAAGATTGATCATGATTAGAATAAAATACACAGGAAGACTATTGGTTTGATTAGGCATTGGATTAACAACAATGTATTTCATTTTGTGTCTATTGAGATTAACGCTCGTGAATTATGGACTAAATTAGTTAGTTTGTATGAATGTAAAACTGCATGGAATAGAGCCTTTTTTATTCAAAAATTGGTGAATCTGAAATATAAAGAAGGCTACTCAATGATTGAGTAGCTTTCAAAGTGTGGTAAATCAATTAGTTACTATGAATATAACTTTGGATGATGAGATACAAGCATTGCTATTACTTAGTTCCTTGCCTGATAGTTGGGAAAATCTGGTTGTGTTTTTTAGTAATTCTACTTCAAATGGGAAGGTGACATTGATATTGGTGAAAGACAAAATGTTGAATGAAGAAACAAGAAGAAAAGAACATGGGACTTTGAATCATTCAGATGCACTAATAGCTAGAGATGCACATGGGAGAAGTCAACAAAAAAATTCTAATAATTATGGAAGGTCCAGAAGATTATCACAATCTAGAAATAGAAAAAGATGTGAAATGTTTTCATTGTGGAAGAACAAGTCATATTAAGAAAAATTGCCTACAACTGAAAATAGATAAATCAAGGGAAATATGGGAAGACAAGAAAGAAGATAAAGATATTACTATAGTTACATCTGATGAAAAAGTTATGAATGCTCATTATGATGAGTATTTGAATCTCATATATGAAAACTCTACTTGGTTTGTTGATTTAGAAGCTTTATATCACATTACTCCTCATAAAGATTTCTTTACATCTTATTATACTTGTGAGTATGTTATAGTTAGATTAGGAAATCAAGGTTCATATAGGAAATCAAATATTCTTAATTTAATTCATACTGATGTGTGCTGTATGGATTCAAGAACTCTTGGTGGCAATGTATATTTTGTTACATTTATTGATGATCACCTAAGAAAGTTTGGGCCTATGCTCTAAAAATTAAAGGCCCAAGTGCTCGATATTTTTACTAAATTTCATGTACATCTTGAAAGGGAAACATGAATGAAATTAAAATATATTTGAATAGATAGTAGTCATGAGTACAGAGGTCCATTTAAGATATATTGTAAAGATCATGGCATCAAGCTTGAGAAGATTGTTCCAAAGATACCTCAACAAAATGGGATTATAGAGAGAATGGAGACAATTAATGAAAGAATTAGATGTATACTCCCTTATGCTAAATTGTTTAAAACCTTTTAGGGTGAAGCAATGAGAACTACAGTAGATTTGATTAACATTTCTCCTTCAGCTCCTCTTGATTATGATGTTCCAGAGAAGGTATAAACTAGAAAAGAAGTCTCGTACAATTATTTGATAGTGTTTGGCTGTAGAGCATTTGTGCAAATTCCAATAGATGAAAAATCCAAGCTTGTGGCAAGACTAAACAACACATTTTCTTTAGTTATGGTCATAATGAATTTAGTTACAAATTGTAGAATCCAGTAGATAAGAAAGTTATTAGAAGTAGAGATGTGGTTTTCTTTGAAAGCCAAACTACTGAAGATCTTGACAACACTAAAAAGCCAAAGCTAGTATACACTACTTATGTAGATTTGGGTCCAGAACCTCCTACCATGGTTATTGATGATCTCAGGAGAGATACAGAGGTTAATGATACTACACCTTAGCTTAAGGTACTTATTGATTCAATTTTACCTGAATAGTCTCTTAAGATTCAATTAAGAAGATCTATTGTGATACCCAAATTATAAAAAAAAATAATTCAATAATGAAATGGCTTTCTGCAGAATCTGAAAAGGTGAATTTGAAAATTTTAGAAAATTCAAAACTATAATTTCTGAGATATGGAGTGATTAGATATAGTATAAATGAATTATATAAATTTTAGGAATCTTTAGAAAATTGAAATTTCCATTCCGAATACTTGTAGAATAAAATATGTGTTTTTAGGATTTAATTTCTAGAAAACTCCAAAGAAATCGAAACTAGGGCTATAGGAACCCAATGAATGCAAAACTATAATTGTTATGAAAGTAATTAATTTAACTAAATTGTGTTAAAATTTCAAAGCCATTGGCTATCAGTGAGTATGTTAAGTTCAGACTCAGTTGAAGAAATTGGTAAAGTCACTAAAGGATATAATTACAAAGCTTGACAAGGAAGAAGTTAAGGCAAAGGTTGACTTAAAATTTTTCATTTTTGCCCTTTAAAAGCCGATTTCCTTTTCCTTTTCTTCTGCCACCTTTTGTTGCATTTCATTCAAATTAAGCTTCAATTTAGGAAGCAAGCTCTCTCTACCACATCTCTCTTCAAGTAAGTATCTCTTTCCTTCATGATAATTTTTTATATTTCTACTGCTAATTCCTCTCATTTTCCTCTTAAAATTAGTGCCAAAATCTTATTAATTCATTAAGTATAATTTGAGTCATGAATTTATGAATTCAAAAGTTACTATTTATCTCATGAACTTATATAAAATTCTAGGGTTTTGGGGCTTAAATCTTCTATTTTTTGCTTGATTCTATGGAATGAAATCATAATCTAATGGTATTTGACTACTTGATGAAAGAAAACTCTTGAAAACCTAAAAATCTAACATGCCTTTCTTTCTTGTTCATGAAGAGCATTGAAGAACTTTTTTGAATCCTTTTTGAATTCTTTGTTTCCAGTCTTTTATGTGAGTAATTATTACCTATCTTATGAATATAAAATAACTAACTGATTATGAATCATTGAATTTTTGTTTATGTTGAGGAAAATAAGTATTGTGTAGTCTTATGTCAGAGATTGAATTTAATTGGAGTTGTTGATATAAATATAGTTTTATGATTGGAAAAGCTTAGTTTTATACTTACTTCCTTTGTGATTAAAGGTTGGCTAAGATAGCTTATAAAGCTTTAGGAATGTGTGTTTGCACTATAAAGTTGTATGAATTTGAACACACAATCAGAATCGCAAGCGTAATCATAAGCCCAGAAACTTGAAATTCAAGCAAAATCACGAGAGTTAAATATGAAAGCTTCATTTGACTCAAGAAGTTTTAGTTCAAAATACGAGTCTTCTTGCTTGAAGTCGTAAACCTTCAAGAAGTCCAGGACTACATACAATCCAAATCACGATTAGGATTAAAAATAGGGCTAGGAAAGGTTGATTCAAATCGCGTAGAACTAGTTTATTTTTCGATTCAAATCGTAGTGTCCTAAATGCATGCTTTGTTTTTACGATCATGATCACAAAATGAGTGTAAAGAGGGACAATTCAAATCATGACATTGGAAATGAAATATATGTTGAAATATTTTTGAAAAAAAAATCATAAGCTACTGATGTGTTGCCTATAACTTCATCTCTATAGTCATATGGATTATACAATTGGGTTTAGGAACTTAACTGTTTATTAGTTTACTTGAGACTTTCAGGTTTTCCTTGTTATGCTATTGCAAATGACTTATGTTAGGGTAGTAATAGTATAATAGGATGACTAGGTAAGTAAACTATTAATATCACCTTAATTGATTTGTAAATTTCGAAATGATTAAATGATAGAATGATTGATTAGCTGAGTATTAACATTGTATTGAATGTGTTGTGAATTGAGTAATTAAGTTTATAAATTTAAATGACGTGGATCCTTGAAAGTTATTTTTTAACTTCAGATAAAGAAATTATACTTATGATTATTATCCATAAAACTTAAGTAAAGAATAATATGGGTAAGTGCAATAAGCTATAATTTATAATGCTTTCTTACAATGTTTGAAATCTTAATAATTCCCCATGAGACATAGGATAATGATTGACAGTGACGAGATGTAATTAATGTGATGAGATGGTGAATATAAATCAAATCCTGGCTTTGTGTGTTGCATTATGTAGTATGGAAATAAGGTGGAACTTTAAGAGTAAAGCTGGTGATTATGTGGGTTACAATAGGAAAAAGTAATAAAATAATCTTGATTTTGATTATTTATTTTGCTTACTTACTTAGATTATTCTGTGAAATGTTAAAGTGATATGATCTTGCGATATAATAATGTTGTGCAATTCTGTTCATAGGTTGGTCTCTATGATCTCATGACTTGTCTATTAATTATAGTATGAAATATAACCACTTTAGCTATGATGTATATGCATTTGTTTATTGTTAGCAAATTTATAAGTTAAGTAATATTTATCTCATTGAGTCCTGACTCACGCTTTTGTGGACCATTTTTAGATCTTCAAGATATCATCGTTGTTCCACCTTCAGAAAGTAAAGATGAATGTTGACCTTGTTGAAGTAACCATTGATGTATTGATCACTATTGTAGAGAGCCCATTAGGATTGTATGAAGTCAGAATTCATTATGTCATTATATTGAACTTAGCCAGATGTGAAGTCCTACATGAAATGGAAATCATAACCTTAGAACCCTTTAATGTCTTATTGATGATGGTCATAGGATGGCTTAATCCTTAATGCATCTACCATCAGACTTCATTTTTGCTACTTTTTTGAAAATCTATATGTAATAGAGTCATAGAGTACCCATAAAGGCTTAGTTAGTTTAATTTATACTTTTGGTTCCATGACAAGCTATACGTTGATCTAATTCTTTGTTTATCTTTGTTGTTATAAGGACATATAGGGTAGTGCAGGGGATGACTCCTAGTTCATTTTTTTTTTTTTTGAAAATTTGATGTAAAATCGATTACAGTGATGTTCCCAGAGGCATATGCCTTATTTGGGCAATATCCTTTTAAATTATAAAATTATGTTTATATCTCAATATATCTTCCTTTTCCTATAAATAATATTATTAGAAAATATTGATACAAATATGAGCAGAAATGGATAATAGAAACAGGTGAGAAGCTAATGATATCAATCAAGGATTGATATTTAAGCCGTCATGGCTAAGGATCTAGGTCATGACATTTACTAAGGAATATTTTCCTGATGAATATATGATGCTCATTAATAGGGGAGAGTCTGAGAGTTATGAAGAAGCTATGCCTAATGAGCATAGAGAAAAGTGGCTAGAAGGTCTGCAAGATAAACTGAATTCCTTACATGAGAATAACACATATGAACTGGTAAAGTTGCATAAGGCCAAGAGAACACTCAAGAATAAGTAAGTGTTCAAAATAAAGTCAAATGAGAGTATCTCATAGCCAAGGTACAAGGCAAAGTTCGTTATGAAAGGCTTCAGTCAGAAGAAGAGGATTGACTTTGAAGAAATATTTAGTCTATTTGATTTCAATTTTTAAAAACTATTTTTTGTTTTTGAAAAAAATAAAACAAAAAAACTTGTTTGATAGGGCTATTTTTGTTTATATGTTTTGAAAACTTATTCTCAGAACATTGTTCTAAAAACAAGAAAGGGTTGTTTTTGTTCCCAAAACAAGTAAAAGGCGGAGAACAGGTTATTTTCATTAATAGCACAATGGTAATTATAAACAATTCTCCTAATAAGCCTAGCCAATAGAGAAGAGGAAGGAAAATGCTCTTCACATCGTGGGTTCTTCTCTTCTCAAAACTCTCTCAACCTCGCCACTCTCCTCACTCACCGATCATAAATTTTTGCCAAATCTCTTCCCTTAACCCCTTTCCCTTGTGATTTCAGCCTCCTCTGCTCATCCCATTTGCCCATTTCATAAGTTTGGCAACCCTCTTCAAAGCAATTCTATCACGCGAACTTTAGGTCACAAGAAAGGAATTTTAATTTTCAATCAATTCTAGGTATGATCTTTGATTCCTTCAACTTGATAATTGTGTTTGTAGTTGTCTGGACTTCAAGTTCTTGGTGGATTGGCATGTTAAAACTTTCTAGTGTCTCCCAATTGTAATCATGCTTATTTTTGGTGGTTGTTGTGTCTGTTAAATTTCATATGCTTATTGGATTATTGCTACTCGTTGGAAACTGAGGATTATTGCTGCTGAACCTAGGAAACCAAACTCCTTTTTTTGTTGAATTTTTTTTGCCTTGTTAATTACTGGTTACATATGCGTGGTGGTTAATTAGTGTTGTGTACTTGCTGCCTTGGTGCTAGTTGTTGAATTAGCTTACATGTTATGGACATACGCTTGTTGGTTTAGAATTATGGCGGATGCTAAACTTTCTACATGAACAAAGCCTAGTATTTGGCAACATTTTGAGAAGGTGGACATTGAAAAAGGAATGGTTAGATTTTTAACTTCTTATTAGAATGTGGTTTGTTGCATAGAATTCCAAATGTACTTGCTATTTGGAAGTTGGAACTTAATTAATATGTTCTCATGAGCCAAGTAAGACCTATGAACTACATGTTAGTCATTTTAATTAATATGATTGTACCTGAACTCGTGGCTAGATTGTTCTATTTTCATTTATATTATCTTCTTCATAATCATGCCCATGAGGATTTGTTAATTAATGGTATTTTAATATTTGTTCATATAGATGGAAAATAATGAGGGCAAGCTTTGGCCTCATTTAATAGTTAAAACTTACATAGACATCATGGTTAAAGAGGTCACTAAAGGAAATATACAGAATAGTATATTTCATTCTAAGATATGGGTTTCCATTAAAGATAAACTTAATTCAATTACTAAATGCTCTTTCAATATAAAACAAATAAAGCAAAATTTCAATAGATTGTGGTCACAGCATTCCTAGTTCTCTTTACTATTGCAACACAATGGATTTGGGTAGGATACAGAAACCAACACTGTAACTGCCGATGAAACAGTTTGGCAAACTTATATTTAGGTATATAACAACTTGTGAATTTATTGTTTTATTTACAAATTATTTTAAGTATGCTTAGTTCACTATTTTTTAAATACTTATAGGCATATCTTAATGTTGCTCAATTTTAAAAGAAAGGTTGTGAGCACTATAAATCGTTGGGAATCATATTCAACAGAAGTACTGCAACTAGAGTACTTCATAATTCATCTACCCAAGATCCACCAAATACAGATGAAGAAAATGAGCTTGAAAGTGAATACCTTAATACTGGTATTCATGTTAATATTGATTAGGATAGTTCAGATGATGTTGCCATACAAACAATTAAGCGTACCACACATAGTGGAAAGCGCACGATTCAAGTTAAATAGCGTAAGCCCAAGAAGGAATGTAGGACTTTATGAATGGGATATACACTTCAAGCATGGGCTGAGGCATCAAAGGTAAGAGCAAAATTTTCATTAGCTAAGGCTGAGACGGTATAGGGCAAAGCGTGCCAAGGCCACTAATTCTATGGTTATATCGACTGATTATTCTATTGCTAAGTGTGTGGCCACTCTTGAGGAGATTAAAGATGTTTCTGATGACATTTATATGAAAGCCTCAGAGAAATTTACCAATCCTGATTGAAGGGAAATGTTCCTTACAATGTCTAGTGATAGGAAGAAGGGATGGCTAGTTAGAATTTAGTGAGAATTTTCTTTTTTTTGGGTGGCTTGTTCATTGTAATGTATGTTATATGTCTTAAAGTAATTTCAAAGGTATTAGATAACACTTGGGCAAGCTTATTTAAACGTTTTGAACAATTTTATGCTTTAATTAATGTTATGTTGATGACAATATTTGATTACTTTGAGTAATATATTTGTTGCAAACATTT
>JANHAO010025896.1:0-11237 GCA_026873985.1 Saraca asoca | reverse complement strand
TTAGGAAAATCATGCAAATCATTCAAGATCAGAACTATATCTGAGTATAGTTAGACATAGTTAGCAGTGGTAGATGCTTCTTACTTGACAACAGAGTTGCTCCAGCACTCCAGCATGTCTCCAATATTTACTACAAATGCTCTGTCAACATAAAATCATCAAAGGTAACTAAACTGGGATGAAATACATGTCTCAGCACCTAATATTGTTTAATATTTGATGGCATGCAACTTAGTAATGAAGAGATTCTCATTAAAACTAGGGCAAATAACACTCCACTCTCATGAGATTTATTCTAGTTGTGATCACACCTTTTAATTTTCTAAAAACAGAAGTGAAAAAGTGTAATTAAACTAAACCTCAGTGTTGAGTGTAATTTGCCCTTAAAATAATGTATGAATAAGTTAACAAAGCTAATGCCTAAGGACTCACCCCTTTAATGGTGCCACATCCTCCCATATATGAGGTTTAGCATCCCTATCCTTGCATATCTGCAAGGGAAAAATCTTATGTTACTGTAACCGGTAAAGTAAAATAGATAGAAATAGAAAAATAGAATGCCTTCATACTTGAAGACCTGGGACATCATCTGTTGCCAACAAAGTAATGAAACTGAAGTCAGTATGAGCTCCAGCTCTGAACAATCCTTGCGATGGATTTGAGACTTGACTTTAATCA
This sequence comes from Saraca asoca, assembly GCA_026873985.1. NCBI lineage: Eukaryota > Viridiplantae > Streptophyta > Magnoliopsida > Fabales > Fabaceae > Saraca > Saraca asoca. Next base: position 10,559 of record JANHAO010025896.1, on the reverse strand, counting down.
AACACAATATTAGGTGTTATTACATAGCAGGTATAAGAAACCAAGACTGTCCATTCAAATACCTTCATAGTGTAGTAAGCACAGAGTTACAGTAGGCTCTCCTAGCATCTTTGGTTTATCAAAGATACTGACATCCTAATAGATACTATTTTGTTTAACCTATAGATAAATAATCAAAACTTAATTGAAACTCACAACACTACTCGATGGTATTTTTCCATTGTCTCCCTCCATCTAGGCAGAATATCTAAAATCACAAGAAAGTTTAGAACAGAAGACTAGAAAAATGGATGACATATTTGATCAGAGACAAAACTAAAAATAGATTTTCTTCTTTAAAAGTCTCAAACTAATAATTTACTTATTTACCTGAAATCGGCCAAATATTTGGCTTACAAAAAGGATTCTTTGCTTCTGGGTCATCTTTAGCTATTTCAACCCCAACACCCTCTTTTCTTCCTTCCTCCTTCGACATCGCAATCACAAGCCATAGATTAACACCCTTTTTTGGCTGTGTCCTTCCCCCACTTTCCCAATTGAAGTCTCACTTGCTCTCTCTTCAACAAAATCCCCACTTCAGTATTTGTCTTCAAGTTGATGGCAAACCAGAGCCTGGTTCGCCTCTGACAATGCTACTTTGGCTTCATCTTCAGAAATTGACATAGTCATGCATTTATCTATTTACTCGAATGGGTCCTCTAGGAGTGCCCTGAGAGGAAGCAATTTGACATCCTTGAGTGCAAGAGATTGTCATTCCGTCTGAGCAATAAGTTTGTGGGGCTTGTGGCCGTAAATGTAAAACTAACTTGGACTTGAAGAAGCATTTCAAGCAGCTACATGATCGAGAGCGTCAGAAAAAGCTGAATCAGATGAGGTCGAATCAATATGTTTCTGTTCGTAGATTTCAGACACCCATTTGCCCTAATTCTGCATTCGAAACCTGAAATAAAGAGGATGCTTTCGATTTTGGGATTCTAAAGCTCAGTAAAATTTTAAGTTTTAAAATTTTACTAAGGCTTGAAATTTTGCAACACTAAAAATAATGTTGCCTATTATATCTATCGCAATAGTTTTTAGTTATTGTTACCTAAAAGTAGAAATAAAGGCAACAATAAAGAAAAAAGTTACCTATTCTAGCTATAGGCAACAGTTTTTAATTGTTACAAAGTTAAGTGTTGCTAAAACTAAAAAATGTTGTAGTGTTCAAAATGTCTCTCTTCTCTCTCTCTCTCTCTCTCTTTCTCTCTCTCTCTCTCTCTCTGTCTCTCTCTCTCTCTCTCTCTCTCTCTCTCTCTCTCTCTTTATATATATATGTATGTGTGTGTGTGTGCACGCGTGTGCATGCCATAAGTTTTGAACAAAATATGTGCACGATCAACTTTATAGCAATACCAAAACAAATATATATATGTATATCCAAAAACAACACAAATAAAACTAAAATAGGAAAGGTTTTATCAGTTAAAATATTTCATTAACTTGATACATCAAATGGCTTAACTAAACTTCTACCAATAACATGATCATGAAAGATTCCAACAAATAAACCTTTAGTTAGTAGGTCCACCAACATAGAATTTCTGGCAATGTGCTCGATGTGAGTCTAAAATTCACCAATCCTCTCTCTTACTAACAAATAGTTTATATCAAAGTATTTTGTATGACTAGAGCTCTTATTGTTTTGAGAGAAGCTAATGACAATAGTATTATCACAATATATTAAGGGTCCAAAGATACTTTCAACAATATGAAATCTGGATATCAAATTCCTTAATCATATGTCCTACCAAGTAGTTTTATAACATACTATATACTCTGCCGCTATGGTTGAGGTAGCTATGATTGTTTATTTTACACTTTTGTATGAAATAGCTTCTCCTCCCATTATGAACATATACTTAGATGAAGATTTCTTATCATCTGAATCGCTAACAAAATTAGAATCTGAGTAGTCTAGAACAACAAGATTACTGTTGACAGTCGAATCCAGTCAACCCAAGATCAGAACCCTAAACTATAAATTGAATGTGAAAAAAGAAAGAGATGTGGTTTAGCTAAAATTAATTTGACCCCTACATCCACAGCTTTATTACTCTTTGTTGAGTATTTTTGTATCTGATGATTAATCGTTGAATGCCATGTACAATGATTTCATCCACTTTTATAATGGTTGGGGAGTTACAGTTTGAATGTAAATCTATAACAGATAAGTATCATGACTTGGATTAGGATTCCATAATAAATAAGGATTGATGGTTATAACAGATTCTCATTGAGATAGAAAACTGAACTGATTTCCCTAGTTTGATCATTGAGAAAGCATGCTCTGATATGTGAGTTCAGCCTTGTTCTCAATGACCTAAGGTTACTGCTTTGACTCGTGTTGAGCAACAACCTGAGCTCACATTTGGTGACATGATGTCTTAGTTTAGCGGCCTTAATCCTGGATAAGTTGGGCTTTTATCAGCTAAGTCTGTCCATTGGACTTTTACCAGTTCATTTGCATGGTACTGAAAATTACCCATAACATTAGCCCCCTAACTCTCAGTGCGTTCTGCGGATTGGGAGCTGTAGTTTGCTGGTAAAAGCTCGATCTTCCATGCCATCATTTAGACTTCTGTAATTCTAAGTTTCATCTCTTGAATGTTCATATGTACTTTACTTCGATGAATAGGATTTTTGAATGCTTGGCAGGTTACAGATGATAATTCAAAATGTTAACGTGAATGTGCCTCAGCTGGCATGATTCAAGTACCTAGGTAGGTCTCATAGATGTGCCTTAACTAGCATAAGTGGAGTGCCTAAGTAGGTCATGTGAATACACCTTAGCTAGCAATCTTGTTGCCCGATCGGTCACACTTTAGCTGGCAATTTGGTTGTCTAGGTGGGTCACACCATAGCAATTGTATTGCTCAGTAGATCGCACCTTATCAATTGTGTTACTCAATGGGTTGTGCCACAACAATTGTATTACTCAGTAGGTCATGCCATAACAATCGTGTTGCTTAGTGGGTCGTGCCATAGTAATTGTATTGCTTAATAGGTCATGCCATAGCAATCGTGTTGCGCAGTAGGTCGTGTCACAACAATCATGTTGCTTAGTGGGTCGCATGAATGTGGTGCCAAGTAGTAGGCCACATGCGATGCCAAATAATAGGTCATATGTGATATTGAATAGTAGGTCACATGTAGTACCAAGTAGTAGGTCACATGCAGTGCCGAATAGTTAGTCACATACGGTGCCAAGTAGTAGGTTGTATGCGATACTGGATAGTTGGTCGCATACGGTGCCAGATAGTTAGTTGCATATGGTGCAAAGTAGTAGGTCGCATACACTGTCAGATAGTTGGGCGCATATAGTGCTAAGTAGTAGGTCATATGTAGTGTCAATGCTGGATAGTTGGTCATATACGATGCCAAATAGTAGGTCGTATACGGTGCCATATAGTTGGTTACATACAATGCCAACTAGTAGGTCGCATACGATGCCAACTAGTTGGTCACATATGGTGCCAAGTAGTAGATTGCATGTGGTGCCGAATAATAGATCACATACGATGCCAAGTAGTAGGTTGTATGTAGTGCTAAATAGTTGGTTGCATACAGTGCCAAATAATAGGTCATATATGGTGCCAAGTAGTAGGTCATATGCAGTGCCGAATACTTGGTCGCATACGGTGCCAAGTAGTGGGTCACATGCAGTGCTGAATAGTAGGCCATATACGGTGCCAAGTAGTAAGTCATATGCCATGTCGAATAGTTGGTCATATGTGATGCCAAATAGTAGGCCGCATGTGATTCCGAATAGTAGGTCGCATATGGTGCAAAGTTTTTATAAGTTCATCAAGTTAAATGCCTTTTCCAGATCAGAGGGGTGAGTGTTTGCTTTCAGATTAAAAGGGTGAAAGTAAGGGTGATAGCTTGCTTTCAGTATAGTATTTAGATAAATAATATTCAAATTCATTGATCATATGGGCGGAGATGTTTAGCATCTTATGGCTCTCCACCAAAAATCACATTAACCTTCCTCCATTTTATCCCTAGCTTGACTTTATCTTTATAATAGTGTCAAGCTTTGTGCTAATTGCCTTGCATACATCCAATTCCATTGGGGGTTGGGAATCTAATAGTGAGTGTTATGGTAGATGTGACCATGTCTAGGTCATTGATTATAGGTTGCCTTAACACCACATTATATGCTAAAGGGCAGTTGATAATCATAAAGTTTGCTAAGATGGTGACCCGAGTCTCTAAGAGTAATAGGAAGCCTGATCTACCCTATTGGTAGTATTACATCTCCTGTAAAGTCATAAAGGGGCTCTAGGGAAGGCTTCAGTTGATGTAAGCTTAGTCCTATCTATTCAAAACATCCTTTTATACATGATGTTCACCAAACTGCCCATATCAATCATAATTCTTTGTACCTCGATGTTACCAATTTTGGCTTGGATAACCAGTGTGTTGTTATGGGTAGAATGTATCCCTTGTATATCTTCATTTGTGAAGGTGATGTTGTCTGAGGTTATCCTTACTTTCTTGGTGGAAGCCTCGAATTCACTGTCTCATAAACAAGATGTGATTTGCTTCTCGCACATAACATTCATGCGACCTGTGTGAAATGCCTACAATGTTAGGCCCACCATGAATGGTAAATATAGTTCTTACTGTGGGTGCCTCCTCCTGCTCAAGAGTTCATTGGCACTACTGTTGTGTTGGTCACTATTTTGCAAGTCACACCACATAATCTGTTAAATAACCTCTTTTGATTAGGTCCTCAATTGCATCCTTAAGTGCCCTACATTTCAAAGTATTGTGCCTGATTTCATTATGATAAGCATAATACTTGTTCTTATTTTTGAACTAGTTAGGAGTCCTTATGGGTTTGGACTTCTCAAAATCCTTGTCATCCTTCTCTATCACAAAGAAACTTTCCTCAATATCTGATAAGATGATGCAGTTGTCATGGCGACCTTTGTGCTGAGTTCGTTCATTCCTAGCCTTCTTTATGACCTGATTTTCAGGGTCATCATCTTATCTCTTCTTGCTATTCTTGGTATTATTCCTCTTTTTACTCTGGTTGGGGCTATTAGCCTTGTCCTTGGATTTTTTAGGGCCAAAGGTTTCTTCTCACCTGATCTTTTTGGTAGCTCATTCATAGAATTCACCCAGGTCCCTCGCCAAAGACTTGTATATGCTCTCATATAGCTTCCTATCTTTATGGAATCCTATTGATATCACTATTAAGATGCTTTCATCTGAGGGATTTTCTATGTGACTAACCTCATGTCTGAACTGGGTAATGTAGTCTTTCAGTGATTCAGTCTTTTACTAAAAGATTGTTACGAAGTGGCAAAGTGGTGCGAGCTACCTTCTTAGTGCCTTGTACTAGTTAATGAACCTTCTAGCACTCTTTCCAACTATCAATACTGCTAGCTTTGAGATTCCTGAACCATATTCAGGGCATGTCTCCTAGAGTGGCTGGGAAGACATGACTTTTGACTAAAGGATTGGTCATTTGAAGATCCATATGTATGTTGAATGCATCCAGGTGGCCGTATAGGTCACTATCCCTGTTGTATAGCAGGATAGTGGGAATTTTGAACCTATAAGGGAGAGGCTCTTTCTCAATCTCCCTGGTGAACATTGTCCTCCCTTCATAATGATCTCAAGGGTCCTAAGCTTGAGGGTGTTATTCCAACCGCTCTACCCTCTGAAGCAGCTTATTTACCATATGGTCCTGAGCCTCAAACCATCAGTTGAAAGATGGCTGGCTTCTCTTTTTGTTGTAGGAGTGTCAATCTGAGGCCCTATGCTTCCTCTGCTTATGACCTAGCAAGCTTTGATATGAGAAATGTCTCTAGTTGTTTCTATTTAAGCCTTCAGCTCAACATAAACCCCCACATCACTGATGATCTCTTTCACTCTCCTCATGAACTCGATAGGCCTCCAACCTTAGCCATGAGTTGGTAGAGTGAGTTGAATGGGTGTGCTGAAGTACTTCTCTAGTTGGTCTCTCTTCCTGAGCTCCTTCCCGTGTCTATTGGAGAGCTTCTTCTTGTGTAACGCCTCCATTCTGCTCTTTTGAGCACTGAACTTGTGCCTGAGTCAATGCCTTAACCGCTTCAATCAACTCTCTCATCATGTTCTCAAGCACTTCATGATGCTAATGCCATGCTTGTATTCCATTGATCCTAGTTACAATAACAACAGGTTGGTGAGGGGCCGCTGAAGGCATGCTAGTGGCAACATCTTTGGCTGAAGTGGCTGCCGTAGGGAGAATTGGGTCCCTCTGTTGTTCCATATGACTATCAGGCTAGTCAACTATTGCATCTAAACTCCTAGTAGTTCTTCCTCTGGCCATCTAAAAATCAAGGGGAATGCAGTTTAGGGCATTCCTTCTAACGCCAAAATGTTGATGGTCGAATCTGATTAACCCAAGTTCAAAACCTTAAACTATAGATTAATGTGGAAAGAGAAAGAGAGAGAGATGAAGAATAGAGAGATACCAGAAGTTTTTAACATGGTTTGGCTAAAGTCAGTTTGACTCCTAAATCCATGGCTTTTATTACTCTTTGCTGAGTGTTTTTATATTTGATGATTGATCGTTGAATGTCATGTACAATGATTTTATTCCCTTTTATAATAGTTAAGGGAGCTACATTTTGAATGTAAATATATAATAGATAAGTATTATGACTTGATTAAGATTCTATAACGGATAAGGATTGATGATTATAATAGATTTCCATTAAGATAGAAAACTAAACTAATTTCCCTAGTTTGGTCATTGAGAAAACTTGCTTCAATCTATGAGCTAAGCCTTGTTCTCAATGACCTGAGGTTGCTACTTTGACCTATGTTGACCAATGGCTTAAGCTTGCATTTGGTGACTTGATGTCTTAGTCCAAAGACCTCAATCCTAGATAAGCTGGGCCTTTATCAGCTAAATCCATCCATTGGGCTTTTACTAGCCTATTTGTATGGTACCGAAAATTACCCACAACAATTACTAAATCTTTTATAAGTGAGCATAAAGTTCTTTGTACCTTGCAAGTACCTCATAATTGCCTTTGTAGTTACCCAATAACTCTATCTAAGATTCCTCAAGTATCTCCTAAGTACACTAATGTGAAAGCAATATCATAACATGTATTGATTTGAGCATACATTAGGCTATCAACAATAGAAGCAGATGAGACCGCTTCCATTATGATCTTTTCTTTTTTATTTTGAGTACACTGAACTTTTGAAAGTGACTCACCATTTTAAAAGGGTGTAACACAATGGAAGCAAGTAGACATGTTGAACCTACTAAGGATCCTCTCAATGTAAGTCTTCTGAGATAACCCAAGAATACCTTGGCATCTATCACAATGAATTTGTATGCCTAAAAAGAAAGATGCATCACCAAGATCTTCTATGTCGTAATCAAAACGCTCATGTCATTGCATGCAAGAAGTATATCACTAACATATAATACAAGAATTATAAACTTGTTCCTAACTATTTTCATATAGATACATTGATCTATAGCATTCTCTTTAAAATCAAGAGAAGTAATTATCTCATCAAACTTGAGATACCATTTCCTTGAGGCCTATTTCAATTCACATATAGACTTCTTTAACTTACACATAAGGTGTTCTTTTCCCTTCTCTTGGAAACCATCCGACTATTTCATATACACATTTTTTGATATTTCACCATTTAAGAAGGCATTCTATACATCTATCTGATGGAGCTCTAAGTCAAAATGAGCCACTAGAGCCATGATTACTCGAAATGAGTCTTTACTAGGGAATGGTGAGAAAGTCTCTTTGTAGTTAATGACTTCTTTCTGGTTATTGGTCTTTGCTACAAGCCTGGCTTTATATCTCACTACTTCTCCTTTAACATTTGTTTTGGTCTTATATACCTATCTGCATCCAATGGGTTTATAACTAGCAGGTAGTTCTACAAGATCCTAAATACAATTTTGATACATCGATTTTTATTTCATTGTTCATTCAATAGAATGTGCATTAGAAATGGTCTCTCTAAAAGCAGTAGGATTTGAGTCACTAGCATCAAACTTATGCTCCTGTAGATACACCAGATAATCATTTGGGATTATTGGTCTTTGAACTCTCTAAGATCTTCTTAAATGAACTCTATTAACAATTTGTTTTGGCTCTTTATTATCTTCTAATGGAGATGGTAGATTATAATCATTGTGTGGATTTATAATAACATCATTATTTGTTTAAGTCATTTCAAGAGAAAATGGTATGGGCATGGAAATCTATTCCTCTTTAAAAACAACGTTTTTTGGTTCTTGAATCTCATTGTTCAACTTATTCTTAAAGACAATCGCACAGTTAGATTCAACTACTCTAGTAGAATGAGTGAGACAATAAAATCTATACCCTCATAACCTTTTGCAATAGCTAATAAAATATCCACTAATGGTCTTTGGATCAAGTTTCTTCATTTATAGATTGTAATACCTTAGCTCTACTTTACAACCCCAAATATGAAAATGTCTCACATTAGGTTTTCTTCCAAATAGCAATTTAAATGGAGTTTTGGGTACAGATCTACTAGGAATATGATGCAAAATATATTCAGTAGTGTTCAACACATCTCCTCATAAAATTTTTTATGGCTAATCATACATCTGACCATATCTATGAAAGTGTGGTATCTTTTTTCTACAATTCCATTTTGTTCAAGAGTCCCAGGCATGGTATAACATGTTTCGATACCACAGTCTTGAAGAAATTAAGCAAATGGTCTAGGGTCTCTACTAGTTTCATCATATCTCCCATAAAATTCACCACCTCTATTTGAGATCATATATTTGATCTTCTTTCCTAATTTTAACCCAATAGCAACTTTGGATGCCTTCAAAACATCTAGTGAATTGGACTTTTTCTTTAAAATTTCAACCTAACTGTACCTGGAGTAATCATCACTGAAGGTAATAAAATATTTATATCTACCCATTGCATTAGTTGTGATAGGTACACAAATATTCGTATGGATTAGTTCTAAGATGTCTCCATTTTTTTTAGTTCTAATAGGAAGTTTTTCTTTTATGCAATCGACACAAGTACCAAAATCTGAGAAATCTAAGTCATGTATGACTCATTCCTTTATCAATCTCTTCACTCTTTCTCTAGATATGTGACTTAAGCACTTATGTTAAAACATAGAAGATTTGTCATCTATCCATTTCCTTATGCCTTTAACTATAGAGTTCATGTCATTTCCAACAATGTGATCTAATTCAGGTTTATATAGCCCATCAGACAAAGAACCCTGACTAACAATAGCAGACTTATAGTATAAGGTAACTTCTCCTTTTCCAAATAAACAAGAATAACCTTATTTGTTTAAGGTAACAATTGAAATTAAGTTCCTTCTCATGAAAGGTACATAATCTATGTCTTTTAATCCTAGAACATGCCTAGAAGACAAAGTCAAAATTGCTACTCCTATGTGATTTACTTCAACTTTGTCACCACTAGCCAACCTGACCACTAATTCCCTATCACCTGGTCTCTTTTTGTTTTTGAGTGCTTGTAAAGAATTTGTAATATAGATTGTCACACCAGTATCCAACCACTAGGTATTAGATGGTACTTTGAATATAGTTGATTCGAAAGAAACTAAAACTAAAGTTGAAAAAGTACTTTCATCAAATTTTGAGAATTTATCATCAATAGAGTCAAGAAAAACCTTGGCCTTTTTAGTATTAGGAATATTTACTCTGATGATTCTGTTCATGGTGCATTTCATAACCATCAAACAGACTTCATTCAAATGCATCCACTTTTCATGAAGCTCCTTATCAGTAGCAGAAGACTCAATTGTTATGTTAGGTTCATCTTCTCTTAGGCCAAGTCCATGTTCATAATCGTCAGATATAATTTCAAGGATTTAACCTAATCCTTAAAATTGGTCCCATTAAAACTTCTCACAGAAGTTAATTGCATAAACAGAGAAATTAGAGGAATTTCATCAAACATATTCATTAAGAATATTCATGATGCATATAAAATGCAATCATGCTACATATTTTCACACAATAACTAAGCAATTCTTGTTTATCTTTTATTCATTGTAATAAGCAAGTCATTAAAACAGTATTATATTATAAAATTTAACACCTATTAGGCATTTAAGATCTTAGAATATAATATAAGATTTGAACATTGTTTTACTAAAATTTAACATTGTTAGGGTATTTAAAATTTTAGAACTAAAAAATGTAAATCTACTATTTATATTACGACAAAAATATATTAATGATGTCACATAAATAAGGTATGTATGCACCATTAATATATTGCTCTATCCCAAAATTTTACTCATTTTTATTACCTCAAAAAATATAATTGGCCTTACAATAGGTAAGTGATAACTCTATGAAAATAGAGTTATCTTAATGTTCCTAGACTTAAATTGTTGAAGTATTAGAATGAGTTCTTTAAAATAAATCCTTGTTTCTATGTATCTTTGTAATTCTTTCTTAAGTGTTTTCATTATGATAATTCTAAAAATTTTGGTTTTGTTTA
>JANHAO010025895.1:0-11235 GCA_026873985.1 Saraca asoca | reverse complement strand
AGGATTGCTTTGTTAGCAGAAAGGGAGGAGGAAAAATCTTGTAAGCAGAACTCCTACAAATCATTCAATATTAATAAAATCTCTGTCGTGGACATAGGGTCCGGTACTGCCCGGATTTGGCTGAACCACATTAAAAATCCCCTCTTGCTCTTCCCCTTGGCCATCTATCACAGACACTTCAGAAGCGGCATTGATTCCTGAAATCTACATCTTGTTGGCCGAAGTTCTGGTCCTCTATGGCGAGCTGAATTTCGACATCAACATGTTCTGTTTCACATTCAAAGAGGACAATATAGCTTTTCCTATAGGATCATAAACCTAACTTTGAAATTTGTACCTATTATTGGTAAGGGATAAAAAAAAATTATGTTTAGAGATTATTTGAAGTCATATTTAACTTGATGAAATTTGTGTAAGTTTTTTTTTTTTTTAGGTAAAGAAAACTAAATAATCAATAAGGGCAACATAATGGTCATACTTAGTAACAATAAGTCTAGCTTCTCGTTACAACTAAGGCAAAGTACTTCCCCATTTATAGGCCTCACTTTCCTACCAAATCTATTGAAAGCATCATAGCACAAATGGTATCTAGTGGGCAGGATCTTTATGGTTGCAATCCCAATCTAAGGGAAATCACTAAATTGTAAGTTTATGGGAAATGTAGAAAGTAAGTCATTAATTGAAATGCAAAACTGAATTGTACCTTTTTATTAGCTTTAATTTCTTCAATTGTTTTCTTGTTGACAGAATGTGCCCAATCTCTTTTACTACACTAGAGCTATAACTATCTAGTTTGATAACCTTTGGGTTTGTGATTTAGTGACAAATTGCAAGCTACATTTTTATTGGCAAGAGTAGAGACATTAGAATTTATATGAAAGCAAAGCTTTTCACAGCAGAGAGAGATGAATTCGTAAATGATTCACAAATAAGTAGTAAAAAAAGACGAGTATCAGACTTGATTCACATGAAACAAATTGACATAAGAATTACTGATTAATGACAAGGTATCTATTATTAATGTAGTCTTTCTGCAATATATTGCTTTTATGATATATAGCCAAAATAAAGTAATTTCTCAATGTAAAGCCTCATGTAAAGTTAAAGTTTTTGGTTTGAGACAGAATAACAAAATTACACATACTACTTTGCTATAGTTTAATTTTGCAAAAAGTTTAAAGGAGTGGTTGCTAATTTGTTTTAGTATACGACTACTTGAAACTGGCATTAGCAGATTACTAATGTTTTTATTTCTTTGATAAATCAGCCTTACAAAATATCATGTCTATAAAGATTAATTAATCTGACTTAACTAAGAATTTGACATAAAGGTTTTGAAATATGTTTTCCTTTTTTCTATTAGTCTAAAATAATTATTAAAAAAGAAGAGAGAAAGCTTAGTTTCCTAATTTGAGTTAACTTTAATTTCAAATATAATGCTTTTATAAGTTTTGTATAGCCATCCACAATAACTCTTCTTTTAGAGAAAAAATTCATACACACCAATCATGAAAAATAGGAGTGAAGAGGGAGATAGTGTCTGAAGAGGAAGTTGATATTCATAGTTGAAATGCCAAAAAATGAAACAAGAGGGAAGGTAGTTCATGGGTGAACAGAGTGGGCTAGTGACTTATGATGATGAAATATTTGGGCATGATAAAAAAGAGACAAGGGGGAAAGGAAGGTCCTATAAGGATATCCTAATTGGTAGAGATGACTATGAGAGTGATGGAATAATGGAAAATGATGAGGAAGGATTTGAGGAGGAGAATGATTTTAGCAGCTTTGTAGTGGAGGAAGGAATAAATAGGGAGAGGCTTTGTCCAAATATTATGATTTCTAAAGAAAAGGAAGAGAGAATGAATAAGCCATGGCATAAAACATTGATTATCAAATTATTGGAATGGAAAATAGGTTCCAAAATTTTGGAGAATAAGCTCCATCAACTTTAGGCAAGTACAAGTATACTAGAGATCATTGATTTGTTAGAGGATTATGTTACATGTAAAAATAGGTCTATCTTGGATGGACATGTGAGAAGCCCGAGAGTGGCAAAAGGCCTAGCTCGAAGAGCATCCAGATCACCTCGTCACCAGGTCGCATCACGAAGAGACCTCGTCAACCCAGGCTTATGCGCAAGAAAGCGAGCATGACCTCTCCATTCTAAAGAACGGGCATGCCCATAGGCTAAACAACCTAGCCAATAAAATGTGATTAGTGACTTAAGAGCTCGCCAAACAAAAGACCAAGTCATACCTTGCCCCAACGGACAAATGGGGCTCACCTGTAGAAGATAATCTACAATAGCCGAAAAAGGAGATTTAGTTTGTATATTCTATCTTGTACATTAAAAGTTGATGTAATAGATTTACTGCATATGAAATTACTATTATAACCTCCTTTCCTCTATAAATATGAGGAAGGAGCCTTTTGTAGAGGAGGATCAGAGAATACAGGTAGAAACTCTGCCAAAATTGAGAGAGAAGAACCTGAGTGTTGTAACTTTGTAAAAACACCATCACAATAACACGCCACCGTGGATGTATGATCTAGTGATATTCAAATTTGGCCGAACCATGTTAAAAACCCTGTGTCTCCTTCTCTACTTTCCCCTTTATCTTCATTTATTTTGTTATTTTGTTGTGCTAGAACTGGATAAAGGTCAGAGATCCCGTAAGAATCCCTCCCTGTTGGCTAAAATTTGGGCTCTTCATACAAACCAAATTCCACCGTCAACATTTTTGACATTGTTTGTGGGGATCTCACCTATTCTGGTTCGTTTCCTGCTGCAATGGCCAAAGGAAGAGCCACCAGAGCCTTAAATGCACAATGCTATCCTTCAGATGGCCATGTCTGGATGACAAACTCGTCTATCGCTCCTGTTATTATAGCAACTGTTGGTGTCCCTCTAGCCAGCTCGGTGTAACCAATTCCCACCACTAATAATGCCGACGGATCACAAATCTGGCTCCAATGTCAGGAGAAACTTGAACACATGATGTGAGAGCTGGCTAAAACAGTCACAATGCTGGTGTAGGCACAAGCCCAGAATGTGTGAGGGCGGGCCGGGATAGCCATACCCGAAGTTGAGCACTCTAAAGAAATTGATCAGAAGCAAAACTCAAATCGTTGTTCGCACAGTCGAAAAAGTGAACCAAACCGCCAAGTCTCCTGCCAAGGACTGGGGGGCTTGGACATTTTGGTGTAAGATCTCCTTTAAAGAGTCAAGCATTTGGAGGAACACCCCCAAGTTTGAAATGACCAAGGTCACTCTAGGGAGTGTACTCCCTTCTCTAGAGAAATCATGGAGGAATTCCTCCCGTGCAAGCTTAAAGTTCCAACCATTCCACTATATGATGGAGACAGTGACCTGCACAGCCACCTAGACCTGTTCAACATCCAGATGGATCTACAAACCCGTAACTCCTCAGTCAAGTGTCGCGTGTTCCCTACTACTCTGGGTGAAGTCCCTCGGATGTGGTTTAGGAACTTCCCAGCTCCCAGCATCAGCAGTTGGGAGGAATGCTAAGAAAAGTTTGTTGATCAATGCCAAGCGCTGCAAAAGTAGCCCACACCCCTATGCCATCTCGCTATGGTCTTCCAGGGTAAATAGGAAACACTAAAAGACTGTATGACCCACTTCAAGTGTGAGGTCAACAATGTCGAGAAGCCCTCAGATGAGGCCATCCTAACTGCCATCTTAATGGGACTCCGCAGAGATGGAAAGCTATTCAAGAGTTTATACAAATCCCTAGTTAGCAACTTGGGCAAGTTTTATAAGCAGGCCACGAAACAAATAAGATGAGATGAGACTTTTGGTCCACAAAAAATCAAAACAAGTAGCTCAACTTAAAATAAGAAGAGGAGTAACCGTGGGAACAGGAATGACAATCCTAAATGCCAACTCGCTAAGAAGAGCAAGGATAAATGACCCCCATTCTCAGGTCATCACAACACCAACAACATCTTGTCAAATGCTCAGGACAAGATCTTTGCAATGGAAAGGGATAAAGAGGATTTTGGAAAGCCTCCACCCTTGAAGACTCCTAGCAAGTCCAGACTTAATTGAGGGAAGTTCTGCGTGTACCACAATGAATTTGGGCACATCACCTCAGAGTGTTGGGCACTGAGAGATGCCATAGAAGATCTCATCAAAAGAGGTCGACTCTAAGACTATATTGTGCAACCTTCCAGGCAACGGCTTGGGCTATCTTGGCAGGATCCCGAGCAAGGGCAATCTCCTACAATCAGGACGATCTTCTAAACTCTTGTACTCTTTTGTAAATTATGTAAACATTTTGAATATGACTACTGATTTTAAATTTTTCTTTGAACAGGTGATTTGCCTATCAGTCACCCCTTTTATTTGGGCACAAGATCGCCTCAGCCACAAGATTAGCCACCCTTTTTATTTGGGCACAAGATCTCCTCAACCACAAGATCAGTCACCCCTTTTTATTTAGGCACAAGATCGGCCCAGCCACAAGATTGGCTAACTTTAATTTCCCAACTCTCATGCAAACTTAATCATTTCGTAGCTCTCATGCGAACTTATTTATTTGGCCACAAGATCAGCCTGAGTACGAGATCACTCACTCATTAATTTTGTAGCTCTCATGCGAACTCATTTATTTCGCAGCTTTTATGCAAACTCATTTATTTAGCCACGAGATCGGCTCGAGCATGAGATCGCTCACTCATTCATTTCGTAGCTCTCCTGCGAACTTATCTATTTGGTCACGAAATCAGCCTGAGCACGAGATCACTCACTTATTAATTTCACAACTCTCATGTGAACTTATGTTATTATTTTATGATTCTCATACTAACTTGTCTATTTATTTGGCCACAGGATCAACCTGAGCATGAGATCGCTCTAATCTGTAACTCATGCTATCTCCTCATTATTCGCAGGTTGCATAGATTGTTCAAACCAAAATGTTTATATGAGAAACAAAAACAACAAACAGAAATTACATAAAGAAGCTGAAGCTTTATTCATTAAAAGACCTCAACGAGGCAGATATACATAAGAAAGCTTTGGGTATAGGCTAATCAAACTACAAAAGGGAAAATGTATGACTAGGAAGAGAGACTGACCACGGAGGGCGTTCTTTGGCTAACTGGAGCCTGTGCGCCATCGAGGTTTTCAAATTTCCCTTCCAATGCACAATCAGTGACAGCACTGTAGTTCCTTATATCTCTGGCCCCTAGCTCCTCATGAAGAAAGCACATCAGAAAGTGCCAGGAGCTTAGCTGGCTAAACAATCACCTCATGACGGAGTCAAAAAGATGCAGTTTGAGATCCATATGAGATCTCTCCATATTAGTGGGGAAGACGAACCTTCCAAGTTCTCTATACAACTGACCATACACGCCTTTTTGGAAGGCCAAAATACCAAAAATGGTGGTGATTTATCAGGAAACTCCATGGTTTGCTTAGTGCAGTGACAGAAGGGATGTCCTTTCCCTTATATAGAGCCAGGGCCAGCTCTATCGAAGGATCTAGATCTGTTCCACCAACCATCATCATTTATGACCTCAGAAAAGGCTAAGTTTGACTCAACAATAATCGCCAGACACGTGCCACAAGGAACATGGCCTAGAGCAGATGAAACGACAGTCTCGGGAGAGGACTTTGACTGATTAGAAATTAAAGAGTTTCAACTCCCAACCCGTAGAGAGAGCTGAGAGTTAGGGGATTTATGTTATATGTAAAAATTGGTCTGTCTTGGATGGACATATGAGAAGCCCGAGAGTGGCAAAAGGACTAGCTTGAAGAGCATCCAGATCGCCTCATCGCCAAGTTACATCGTGAAAAGACCTCGTCAACCTAAGCTCATGTGTGAGAAAGTGAGCTCGACCTCTCCATTCTGAAGAACGGGCATGCCCATAGGCTAAACGACTTGGCCAATAAAGTATGATTAACGACCTGAGAGCTCGCTAGATAGAAGACTAAGTCATACCTTGCCCCAATGGACAAATGGGGCTCGCTTGTAGAAGACAATCTGTAGTAGCTGAAAAAGGAGATTTAGTCTGTATATTCTGTCTTGTACATTAAAAGTTAATGTAATAGATTTACTGTACATAAAATTACTATTATAACCTCCTTTCCTCTATAAATATGAGGAAGGAGCCTTCTATAGAGGAGGATCGGAGAATACAGGTAGAAACTCTGGCCAAATTGAGAGAGAAGAACCTGAGTGTTGTAACTTTGTAAAAACACCATCACAATAACACGCCACTGTGGATGTAGGATCTAGTGATATTTGAATTTGGCTGAACCACATTAAAAACCCTGTGTCTCTTTCTCTGCTTTTCCCTTCATCTTCATTTATTTTATTGTTTTGTTGTGCTAGAACCGGATAAAGGTCAGTGATCCCGTAAGAATCCCTCCCCGTTGGCTGAAATTTGGGCTCTCCGTATGAACCAAATTTCACCATTAACAAATTGTTACTTGGCTAAGTTCAATTCAATTGCTGATTAAGAATTTTGCTTTCACAGGTGGACCTTGGCTATTGTTTGATCACTATTTAACAATTCATTTATGGGATCTAAAATTTGATCTTGCAAAGGGTGTTATTAAAAAGTTGGCTATTTGGATCTAGGATCTTGATCTCCCTTCCTTGATAAAAAATTCTTGACATTTTTAGGGAAACATGTAGGGAGGACTTTGAAGGTTAATGCAATCACAATGGAGTAAGCACATGGGAAGTATGTGAGAATTTGTGTTGAGGTGGATCTAACGAAGGAATTACTATCAGAATTTTCTGTTCAAGGAAAATGATATTATACCCAATATAAAAGCCTCCATGCTATATGTTTCAATTATGACAAATATGGTCATTCAAAGGAGGCTTGTCCTTATTTCAAACATGAATTAATTGAGGAAGAAAGAAATATGAAGAATGTATAGTGCGAGTTAGAGTACGTGTAGAATAATCTAAAGGAGTAGTTGCAGTATGGTGGCTGGATGGTGGCATAGCATAGCAAAAGACCTAAGTGAAAATAAGAATCTAATAATGGAAAATTAGGGGAAGGAAATCAATCATCCAAGAAAAATAATTCTGGTTCTAGATTCTCAGTGTTGCAAAATGAGGAAATTTTAAAGCAAAGTGATACCAATGATACACGTGATTTAAGGGAGGATCAAGTTATTAATGGAAGTTCTAATAATGGCACCAATAAAGGAAGGAATGGAGCAATAAGTATTAAAGTGCATAATAAAACAAAGCAAGGAAGTGAGAATGGTCAACCAAAAGAACAATTGATTATGCCACCTAAAGAGAATAGAAGGCAACTGTTGAGTGATCTTAATAAGGAGCCAATAAAGGATAACATTATAAGGCTATCCCATGTGCCAAAAACACCATTTTGCATGGAAATTGAGATAGGTGATGTAATAACTCATGGGCATATTGGTATTAACAATGTACTAATGCATGAGAAAGAGAAATCATCAGATATGGGGAATATAACAAGTGAAATGGGTATGCATCACTCTAATGAGCACACGACAATTGTGCCAGACAAGAGAAGGATAAATACGGAAGCTATATAGCTTAGTTAAGAGTGTGTAAAGTGCTATTTGTTCTTTTCTTTGAAAAATTATTTTAATAATTAAAGAAATTATGGTGTGGAACTATAGCGGTGTAGGAAACAATTTGTTTGTAAATCAAGTTGGAACTAGAATGAATTCTGTAAATCCAAAAATTTTGGCTCTCCTTGAAATGAGAGTGGAGTTAGGCAGAGCCAAAAATATTTTCAAAGTGTTAGGTTTGACCAACGAGAGCTGGCAGAAGAGAATCAATTTTCTAGGGGTATTTGGATAATGCGTAGATCTTAGAGAATTTTTATAGAAATTATTTAGAATAATCTTCAATTTATACATTTGAAAGTTCTACAAAATTTGAGAAGCTAATGGTTTTTAACAATTGTCTATGCAAATTCAAGTCCAGCGCTGAAGGTGGTTTTATAGGAAGAGTTGTTTCGAATTAGGCAGATTATCAATGGTCCATGGTTGATAGCAAGAGATTTTAATGATATCAGGGATCCAAGTGAAAAGAAAAGAGGTGCCTTTTTTCAATTAGCACAAGGCAAATCTTTTTAATGAAAGAATAAATAATTATAACTTGCTTGACCTGGAGATGTAAGGTGGTAAATTCACATGGAAGTAGTTCAAACAATGTAGATATGATCATCTTTGTTGAAAAGTTAGATCGGGCAATGTGTGATACAAATTAGAGAATGAGGTTTCTAGAAGCTTATGTTAAGATACTTCCAAGATCTTTCTTTTTTACCACCATCATAGTTTAATTAAATTATTTGAAAAAGGTAGGGATAGAGATACTAGACTGTTTATATATGAGGCAACATGGTTAACCCATAAAGATTTTTTGGCTTTCTTTCAACAAGAATGGTCAGATAATGTTAATATGATTGATAATTTGAGAAATTTTCAAACAGTTGTGAATGAGTGAAATAAAAATGTGTTTAGTAATATTCACATGAAGAAAAAGAAAATTCTTGCACAAATAGCAAGTGCTTAATAATTTATTATAAGAAGGTCAAATCCCCATCTTTATAAGTTGGAGTCTCAATTACAGAAGCGATTTCATAGATTTTAAACTAGGAGGAAATCATGTGGCATCAAAAATCTAAAATAGAGTGGATTATTGAAGGGGATAGGAATATGAAATATTATCATATAAAGATAGTCATTAGGTGGAACCACAACAGAATTAATATGATTCAGAATTAGAATGGAAACTAGGTTCATAACAGGAAGGATATTGAAGATCAAATTTGTAACTTTTATAAAAACTTCTTCTCTAATGATCTGAGAGGTAGAGTTTCAGCTATCACTAAATTTTTATACCTAGTCCTAAATAATGATCAGCTTAAAAGACTTCAAGTGGAAATGAATATGGAGGAAGTGAAAAAAGTTATTTTCTTTATTGGAGTGACTAAATCCCCTAGAGAGGATGGATTTCCAGGCTTCTTTTTCCATACAAATTGGGATCTAGTTGCAAGGAAGGTTTTTGAATTTATAAAAGAAATTTTTTTCTCTCATGACCTTCACAAAATTAATAAAACCTTGATTTGTTTAATCTTGAAAATTGAGAAGCTTGAATTTGTGAATCGATTTAAACCTATATCACCTTGCAATGTTATATATAAAAGGGTGACTAAAATTGTGATGAACCGTATCAAGCCCATGTTGTCTAATCTTATGTCCTCATTCCAAGCAACTTTTGTTTTGGGAAGGAGGATATACGCTAATATTGTTATCGCTTAAGAGTTATTCTACACCATGAGAAAAATTAGAGGAAAGAGGTTTTTTTTTTCTTTTTTTTTTTGCTATTAAAGTTAATATGGAAAAAATGTATTACCATCTAAATTGAGTTATTTATTAAGGAAGTTTTGCAATAGATTAATATGGAGAAGGGTTTATTGGATTTAATTATGAGTTGCATCACATCCTCTTCTCTAAATATGTTATAGAATGGTAGTAGGACTGATTATTTTTAGCCTTTGAGAGGAATCAAATAGGGCGACTTGCTATCCCCTTATATTTTTGTTCTTTACATGGATAAATTGTTGCATATCATTTGTGAAATGGTTGAAAATAATAAATGGGTTACTCTCCAAACAAGTAGAAATGGCCTAAGTATATCTCATTTAATGTTTGCTAATGATTTGCTTCTATCTGGTAATGTTTCTACAGATCAGATTAATATTATTATGAGTTGTCTTGACCTTTTTTTCTAAAATGTCAAGATAATGAGTTAATCATGCTAAAACAAACATATTCTTTTCTAAGAATGTATGATAGGAAAGGTATTTGCAAATTATTGAGAAATATGGTTTTAACATTGCTACGGATCTTAGTTTGTATCCGGGTGTCCCTTTAATTCATAAGTGAGTTACCCATTACACTTATCAACATGTGGTCAAGAAAATTCAAGACAAGTTGGCAGGATGGAAGATGAACTACCTTTTTATGGTCGGGAGACTGGTGTTAGCTAAATCAATTGTAGGTGCTATTCCAACATATCAATGCAATGTGTAGCTATCTCATAGGTAACTCTTGATGAAATGGAAAAATATCAATGATATTTTATTTAGGGACATAACTTTCATGAAAGATGGTTGCAAATTATTATCACCCGTCTAAAAGAGTTAACATGCTGGGAATTAAGAAATTAAAATATATGAATGAAGCTTGCCCGATGAAGTTAGTTTGGAATTTGCTGGAGGATGGAAATAAGCTCTTGATCAAAGTTTTAAAGCATAAATATGGGAGAGGGAATGATTGGAAAAAACATGTTACTTTGAGTCAATCAGATTTTACACTTTGGAAAAGTTCGGGCAAATTTTGGGGTTCTGTTCTAGAAGGGTTAGGTGTAAACATGAACAATGGCCATTCGATGTATTTTCGAGATGACTACTAGATAGGTGATATAAGATTATGGGGCCATCTATTAGTGTCTCATTAGTCTCAACTAGAACATCAATGTGTAATTGATTACATCTCGTATATTAAGAACTAGAAGCTAAATGAGTTAGCTACTTGGCTTCCTTAGGAGATGATACTATGAATTATAGTTGAACCAACACCTCTAGAATTGCTTGGGTAAGTGTTGTGAGATTGTCACTCAAATACGTAAGTGCACACAGTCAAACAAGTAATATAGAGTGAGTAAGTATCGTCTCCACAGGGATTGATATTCTTGCAAACTAAATGTAAAAATTCCAAATAAGCAAACAATAATTTCTCTAGGCTAAATAAGATGATTAAGAGCACAAAATGACAATGTTGAACTACATTACTAATAATTCAAGAAAATAAGTATTGAATCTCAAAAAATGAATTAATATATGAATTAACTAGTTGAGATTGATGAATCCTTTTAACATGCAATTTCTGACTAGCTGCTATAGTAATGTTGCAGCAAATTTCCCAATAAACCATAACTTCATGATAGCACATGCGAATTTCCCAATTCCAACATGCTTAGAGCTCTTAAATTAGATTACACATATTCTTATGCTAATCCAGATTTTAGAGCATAATTTTCAGCACCATTTGCTTTGGGTTTTGCAAGGTAAACAATATATTCCTATATTATCTATAAATCAACAATATGTAAAAGTTAAACTTGCATCATTCAAGCAATGTCCAATAACTTCAATCTTTCTAGATCTGAAGTTATTTCTATATCCCATCATTAA
>JANHAO010025894.1:0-11248 GCA_026873985.1 Saraca asoca | reverse complement strand
CCGACCAGTCAAGGGTAGGCTCTGATACCATATGATATGAACCCACCTAACTCCACCTCAAAAGCTAGCTCGTAAGGGGAGGGTTGTGAACCCATATATAAAGCACCCAAGACCTCTCTTGCCAATCGATGTGGGACACATCACCAACCGTATTACACCTGACCAGTTCACCCTTTTATTTTCCCTACAGATCAGAACTGATATACACAGGTGCACTTGTGGGTTGCCAAGGAATTACCAATGAATCCTCAGTTAAGTAAATCATTTTAAATATAAGATGTAATAAGAAATTTAATATTTGGGTAAACATCAGTATTAGAATATATTTAAATTAATCAAAGTATTTTCAAAATCAACAAAAGCATTTCCATTTCTAATCTTTATTCAAAACATAGAAACACTATATCAACACTTGGACTCCAAGGAAACTCCTATAAGTAATTGTGATACCATCAGTATTTTCTCTTTACTTATTACACGTATTGAATATTCATATCCCATGGTCACATTTATCATTCTGCCAAATCGGCAAATACTGCCCCTTGGGCTATTATTGACATTTAGACCATTTTTTTTCGATATTACCCAACCATACACTGTTCACAATGTTATCAGATTACCATTAGGTTTCCATTGAGTCCAGGGTCTCAAATTATCTAAACTTTTCACACTGAAAATATTTTCATCAATTCTCATGATAAAAGTATATATTTTAAATACAAATAATACCTCAAAATAAATCATTATCGATAATTCAAATTATTGAAAAAACATAACTTAATAATCAACAAAAGCACTTTTCAATACAGAACACAATTTGCAAGGGTGGGACTATCAACTCATAATCATTTCTCTGAACTTACATCCAAATTGTAAAACTTATAGTAACTAAAATTACTCAGCAAACCAAAATTAATATAGTAAATTGGAATTAATACAATAAACCAAAGTTTATACAGCAAACCAGAGTTTATACAGTAAACCAAAATTTAATACAGCAAACCAAAATTAATACAGCAAACCAAAGTTAATACAGTAAACCAGAATTTATACAGCAAATAGCAAACCAAAATTTATACGACAACCAGAATTTATACATACAAGCAAAGCAGATTACTAACTCATATTCAAATTATAAAATTTGTAGGAATTCAAGCATTACGATTTTTATAATTATCAGTATCACATCAGAATCAAATTATCTATAAAATTTTCCAATTTTATTAACTATACAATTTTAAGCTTCTATACAAAATTTCTTGACAATTTCAATCCAAGTACTATGGAATAAAACAAATGTTTTAGGGTTACTTACCGTGTTCCAAAGTAGCTACCTTTAGCTTTCAGCCGGACCAATACAAAAGTAGGGGAAAGAAGAAGAAGCTATGTCGCTGGAAACTTGCCATCTAGAGGATTATGCTGAAGAAAGCTTCAATGGTAAAAAATGGGTTGGCCAAATGGAGATATTATCGGAACCACCATCTTCAGCTGAGAGGGAAAAACTGCTAGGCTGAAAGATGTTTTGACCAAAGGAGAAGAAGGAAGTCGGCGGGAACTTAGCTAGGCTCCCACCGAACAAGATCTGGTTGTTGAGAGGTAGCACACGACCGATTGTTTCATCGGTGTCATGAAGGACTTCAGAAAGTTCCGAAGAAAGCTCGAAAATCCCAAGAAGAAGAAGAACAAAACGGCCAAAGAAGAAGGCCAAATCAGGGGTGGCCGGACCTGCTACCGATTGCCCCTTTTTATAAATAAAAATATCTTATATATTTTCAATTTTGGCCCCCAAGGTTTGCACTACCTTATACTAAGGCCCAAAACTTTGTGCCACCTTAACAAAAGCCCAGTTTTCATAAATCTTTTCAATTTAGTCCCACCGATCTTTCAATTTAATCCTTTTTCAATTTTTTTAATTTTTTTTAGGTGTTACACACCCCTAAGGTTAGATAGAACTAGAATAGGTCAAAACCATATAGAATTAAGTTTGAGTTCAAGTCAAAACTCAAAACTAAGACTGAATTGATTTCACTTGATAGATTGGAGATGGTTTCAAATTGAGAAAACCTCAGGAATTGAGCCAACTAGTCCTAAAAATTGGTTATCTAGTAGGTATGGTCTTGTGCGGTCAATTGGCCATGCACAAATAGGTCGACCAACCACCCTTACAAGCTTATATAAAGAGCAACAATAATGACATTTTCCATAATCCTCATTTGCAATTAAGTAGTTTCTAAAAAGTGTTACTCAACAAAAAAAGGTTTTTGTTTGCGTTCTTTAATGGTGTGAACTCAAATTGACATAGCAATCAAATGCTAAAGTCAAAACTAGGGAAAAGGTTCTAAGATTAGGCGTAAAAGAATTCTTCCTTGTCAAGGTGAATGGGGTTTTCTAGCTTTCTAGTGTCATTTTATTTATTAAAAATATTTTTTTCTAAAATTAACCCAAAAATGTTTTCTACTTATTAGGAAAATTAGAAGAAGAATTAGATAAATATTTTAAACTTAATAATTAAAAGTAAAATTATTAAAAATATTTGTTTATCTGTGATTATATATATGTATGCAAAAGAAGACTTAGCTTGTAGCTAGGCATAGGATTGGAACTTAGTTTTAGTTAGATATTTCAAAAAATTAAACTCTTTTCATAATTAATTTAATTAGCTATTTGGTAATAAATTAAAATAAGAAAAATGGGATAATTAGAGATCAAAAATATTAGAAAGGGTAAGATAAGGATAGATAGACTAAAGATCTTCTAAGGATGATTGTGTTTAAGAATTGGCATATTATAGGCATTTTCTGATTCTGTAGAATAGGTTGGCAAAGGCCCAACGACAGATTAGGCTAAATGAGAAAAAAGCCACGTTTGGTAGATCGCCATCTACACAAGCAACAAAATGAGGTGGAAGTCCCAGCTCGCTAAGGAATAAGTCCCAGCTTGCATAACTAGCAACTCGCTATATGTGAGCTCATGTTGCCAAAGGCAAGTTTGTGAAGTTCGTCCTCGCTGACTGAAAGCTAGCAGTGACCCCAGACAATCCTAGCTCGTAAACACTACACCTCGCCTAGCTAAAGGCTCGTTGAAGGAAGCCCTGAAGTAGCAACTCTCTTAGACTTGGTTCTTAGGGCCATCCTACAAGAAGCAGTGCATAGGGCCCACCCACAGAAAGTAGGACATCAAAAGTTAGCTAGCAACCTATAGAAGCCATTTTGCAGTAGTCTAGGTTGTCTTGTACATTTATTTTGATGTAACTAAAGTACAAATTATGTAATTACAATTGTAAGCTCCTAAGCATCTACAAATAAGAGGAGGGAGATCCTTGTAAGAGAGGATGAATTTGTGTACTGAAACTCTATAAAATTTTATCCAGAATAATAAAATGTACCATGGATGTAGGGACCGGTGCCATTCAATTTTGGCTAAACTATGTTAAAAATCTTTTGTGTAATTGTTATTCTTCCTCTGCCTTCCCTTTTCATCTTTGTGAGCTTAACCAGAAAATAGTTTAAGTCCCAGAAAAACCTTTCTAGTTGGCTGGGTTTTGACAGAATTGAAATCTACTGTCAACATTTTGGTGCTGTTTGTGGGGACTCATCTATTCTGGTTGATTTTCGATGTCTTGGTTGATTTTCTGTGCAGCCACAATGGTTAGAGGAAGGACCACTAAAGCTTCAAATGCATTGGTTGATCCCCTGGAAGGTCATATATCTATAATAGATTTTTCCACTGCTTTTGTCATAGGTGTTGCCACTAGCTTGCCCCCAGCCAGCTCTTTTCAACCTACTACTGTTGTTAACGGCATTAGCGAAGCATAGACCTATCTTCAGCATTAGGAAAGATTGGAAAATATGATCGAAGAACTGACTAAAGCAGTCACCGTGCTAGTACAAGTGCAAGCTTAAGGTGTGTAAAGGCAAGCTGAAATCACTACACCCAAAAATGCTCCCTAGCAGCAGCAAGCTAGATGTTTCAGCAGAGCCAATCAGGAGGTTCCCTTAGGTCACTACTCGTAAGAACAACCCCTAGGTTATTATCCTCACGACTAGGAAAGTCAAAGGGATCAGCAATCTTTCAGCTAGCAATCTAGGGTGGTGCGGGACCTGTTGCTGGTAGAGTTGTTCATATCCTGCATAAGCAACAAGATTACTATCTCGCTGAGTAATTGCTATGGGACTGAGTAATGAGATTTCTATCTTACTCAGCAACAAGACAACTGTAGATCTGAGTAACAAGATTACTGTTCCACTGAGCAGCAAGATTACTGTGAGACTAAGTAATAAGATTGTTGTTCCACTGAGCAACGAGATTGCTATGAGGTTGAGCAATAAGATTCTTGCAAAGTTAAACTTCAATGCCCACTGAGCAACTAAGTTGCTGTGGCATAGCTCATGAAGCACAGCTCTCATGCGATTTAATATTCACAGCTCTCATATGACCTAATGTTCGTAGCTCTCATGCAACCTAATGTTCACAGCTCATATGCGACTTATTCCTAGGTGCAACTCTCGTGCGACCTATGTACTACTCATCACGAAGGCACCTCAATGCCTAGCTTGTGGCTCACTAAGAAGCATGGCTGATTGGCTATTTAATTATTTCATTTTACTGTGATTTGCAAAAATTGATACTGTCATCTATGATATGCAGAACATTCAAGCACAATACAACATGCAAAAATCATGAAGAAAATTTTACTTATTAAAAGCCTCAACAAGGTAAATTTACACTATAAGAGTTAAATTACAAATCAATAAACCTACAAAGAAGGCTAGCCTTTGGAAGATAAGATTTGATCAGCAGAAGGATCGGCCAGCATGTGAGTTCCTCAGCATTCCTCTATAGCTAATGGCTCCTTTCCTAACTCACCCTTTCCACTAAGATTGAAAAGTGAAGGAGTTTGGCTGGCAAGGCCAAGCCCCACGATAAAACCATGAGGAAGTAATCCAAGATCCCCACAAGACTTCTTAATAGCCAGCAAGAGAAGCTATTCATGGGAATCATGTGCAATAGGCCATTCATGCCTTGTAATCTCGTGTAGCAAACCAAACACGCTTCAAGGTGCTTCACTGGAAGCCAAATTACCAAAAATATGGGGGAGGGCTTGTCTAAGGTACTCATCAGTTCACTCAATGGTTGAAGGAAGAAGAACTTCCCCTACTTTAAATAGACCAGCCTAGTCTCACTGAAGAGTCCAGAAGAGAACCTCCAATCACTTTCATTAAAGGCCTTGGAAGAAAATGAGGCAAACTCATCCATGATAGTGAGACACATATAACATGAGGTATAACCTAGATTAGATGAAACGATAGGCTAACTAAAGACTTTGACTACACTATAATCCATGAAGAAAGCCCTTTGCCTGCATAATTGTTTTAACTCCTAGCCCATGAAGTGAGTTGAGAGTTGGAGGGCTTATGTTATGGGCATTTTTTGGTTCTGTGGAATGGGCTGGCAAAGGCCCAGTGACAGATTAGGCTAAATGAGAAAAGAGCCATGTTTGGCTGATCGCCATTTTGTCCTCACTAACCAAAAGCTAGTAGCAACCCCAAACAATCTTAGCTCATAAACACTGCACCTTGCCCAACTAAGGGCTCATTGAAGGAAGCCCTAAAATAGCAAGTCTCTTAGACTTGGTTCATGGGGCCAGCCTGTAAGAAGTAGTACGTAGGCCAACCCATAGAAAGTAGGATATCAAAAGTCAGCCAGTAGCCTATAGAAGCCATTTTGCAGTAATCTAGGCTATCTGTACATTTATTTTGATGTAACAGAAGTACAAATTATATAATTATAATTGTAAGTTCCCCAACCTCTATAAATAAGAGGAGGGAGATCCCTGTAAAAGAGGATGAATTTGTGTATCAAAACTCTATAAAATTTTCCCCAAAATAATAAAATACTACCATAGATGTAAGGACTGATACCACCCGATTTTGGCTAAACCACATTAAAAATCCTTTGTGTGGTTGTTGTTCTTCCTCTGCCCTCCTTCTTCACCTTTGTAAGCTCAACTGGAAAATAATTTGAGTCCCTGAAGAATCTCTCCAATTGGTTAGATTTTAGCAGAACCGAAATCCACCGTCAATATGGCACAAACTAAGTGAGATTTGGAAGACTTGTATGCATTAGGAGATGAATAAGATTTTTTTTTCATCACTGAGCACAGTGACACATGATTCAGGTTTGGTATAAGATAGCACAAGTTTTTAGCATGCATTCTAAAGGGCATGCAACTTTAGTGAAGTATGTCATTAAGGATATACAACTTTTTAGGCACTGCTCTTTCCATTGACCCATTGTTGCTTGTATAATTTACATGGTTGTTCCTATGACCCAATGATTTCTACCCAAAAGAGGGTAGAAATCTTTACTTCATCGAGTAGGTTGTAGTTATCCTTTCTTTTTATCATTTTAAAAACCAGTTTCTAGAAGATCTTGATCATGCAAAACCAAATCCTACTTATTAAAGGTAGGAAATATGATTCAACATGGATAGAATACTATGAATAAAGGTAGCAGTTAGCTAGGTCGACCATGTCATGTCATGTCATGAGTCAAGTTTTGCATTTTTCAAAATATTTCATTTTTATTTTCGTATCACATTTTATTTCATTTTGGTTTAGGTTTTAAAGTGTGCAAATGCAAATATTTAATCGAAATTTATTTAAAATTTAGTTACATAACAATCCAAAGTTTATGGATTTATGGGTTACCACTTGATAATCTATATTAATCACATTCCTAAATTTAGGGGTGTGACAAAAATTTCTTGAAATTAGAATGATCTAATAAAACACAATACAAACACAATTTAAAGTGAATTAACTATTTATTAAGAGAGTGTCAAAGAAAATGCAAGAACTTGAAGAATAAGAAACATGAAAAACTTTTTTGTTATTTCTATAAGATGTCATTGAAGAGTAAGATTATCACATACACTCAAAAAAGATGAGAAACTATATTGTATAATAAATTGTTAAAGTTATAAATTCATGAAATATACCAATATATAATAAAGAGAAAGTTGTTATTTAATGTTTTAAATATAAATCTATCCAAATAGAAGAAAATTATTTGGAATTATCCATAATTAGTCAAAATATATTTCAAAGTTATCAAACAAATTGCAATGAAAAATCTAGAAAAAGAAAGTGACTGAATTGGCCAATTATAAATTTTGTGGCATATTTATGCTATCTGAAGTAACGGGATTCCCATAAATTATTTTCCAAATATTGCAAAGATTTTCATTCTCTGGATTAGTTAGCCAATGCTTTTTATTCTTGATAACTATTCTATTATTAGCTTATACTTAAATATGAGTGAGAGTAGATTCTACAATGCATTGATGAATCATTGTTTATCCATAATGGATTTGGTGCAATAGTTTCCTAAAACAACTTTTGCAGGCTTGATTGATGATTTCTTACGGGCGGTGTGGTCTAACAAAAAAGAACAAAGGAGATTAATAAGTATAAATTTAGATGATAGTGAATAGGAGAAAGACAAGGCAACCATAATGATTTTTCACTCATTTTGTAAAATTGGCTTAGATAGGACTAGCAGGAAATTTGTCTCCTGATTATTGTTTTAGACAAATTTGTAAATGTAGATCATAGAAAGTGCTTGGAAACTTTTGTACTTTGTTTTTATAAAAAAAAATTAGATTGTTTGTGTAGTAGAATCAAGTATTTTTGTTCTAGAGGATTCGTAATCTTAATCTTCTATTTTTGTTCATCTAACAAATTGCTTTTTGTTCGTTGTGCATTATTTCAGCTATCGGCATATCCCCAGTTCTTCTGATCAATCTCTTACAATGATTGTTTGTGTAATAAATTTAGTTAATTAGCCTCTCATGTTATTCTTCAATCCTCACCTAAGAGGTTTCCTTTAGTTTTATTGATTCATTGGTATGTCTATTTATGCAATCAACAATTTCTTATAAAATTAGATCATTTGTGTAGTAGGAGCAAGTATTTTTGTTATCGAGAATTGTAATCTTAATCTTCTATTTTTGTTTATATAACGAATTACTTTTTGTTCGTTGTGCACTATTTCAACAACTGGCATATCCCCAATTCTTATGATTAATCTCTTATGATGATCATTTGTGTAATAAAGTTTACATAATAAAGTTAGTTAATTAGTCTCTCAGTTAGTTAATTAGGGCTTGTTTGGAAGTATTTTTAAGTGTTTTTGTTTTATTATTTTTTAAAAATAATTCTAAAAATTATTTTTTAGAACAAAAGAACAAAAAACTTATTTGGATGTAAATTTTGAGAATAGGTGTTTTCTTTATTTTTGATGAAAATTGAAATACATTTAGTATTATTTACAACTTTACCATTAATGAAAACATGTGTTCTTCTTGTTTTTTAAAAAACCTGAAAATAGTTTTGCACAAAAACAAGGAAAACACCTAAATGGTATTTTCTAAAAACTATTTTTTCAGTTACACTTTTACAAAATAATTTTTT
The DNA here is from genome assembly GCA_026873985.1 of Saraca asoca. Taxonomy (NCBI): domain Eukaryota; kingdom Viridiplantae; phylum Streptophyta; class Magnoliopsida; order Fabales; family Fabaceae; genus Saraca; species Saraca asoca. The sequence continues at coordinate 2,774 of JANHAO010025894.1, read as the reverse complement.
AAAAATAACTTTTGAAAACAGTTTGCCAAACAAGTTTTTTTATTTTTGTAGAACAAAAAAATAAAAAAAAAAATAGGCTGCCAAGTCTCTCATGTTATTCTTTAATCCTAACCTAATAGGTTTCCTTCAATTTTATTGATTCATTGGTGTGTCTATTTTTACAATTGATGATTTCTTATATAATTTTGTATTTTTGGTAGTGTAACATCAAATTCCTACTAGGAAAATATTGTGTTTAGTTGTGTTGTATTCTAAATACTTTTCCAACTTATGCTTTTGATATTCTGTGCCAGTAGCAACTTGTGCTCATTTGGTTTCTAGTACTGAGTTTTAAGCAAATTATGTCTTATGGCAGCTTATGCCATTAGTTAAGTAGCTTGTGCTCATTTGATATTTTGTACTAAGTTTTGAGGAAATTATGCTTGATGGCAACTTGTATCGTTAGTTAAGTAACTTGTGCTTGTTTGGTATCTTGTATCGAGTTTTTAGCAAATTATGCTTAATGGCAGTTTATGCCATTAGTTTAGTAGTTTGTGCTCGTTGGTATCTTGTATCAAGTTTTGAGTAAATTATACTTGATGGCATCTTGTGCCATTGGTTAAGCAGCTTGTGTTTGTTTGGTGTTGATTTTAATCCAAGGGTTAGCTTAAGCTTCGTTGTTTAATTACAACTTTGAATTTCTCATGCTCAAAAGAAATCAAAAGTACACATAACATCTTTATGCAGTGCACTGGTCAGCTATGACTTGGTAAACACCATTGTTAGTACGAAATTTCATTAACAAATAAAGAGTCGACAGAATGGCTTAAGCCTAATTCAACGATGTCCATCCAAGAATTATGTTGTAGGTTGTGTTTTGTGTATCCACCTCCAAAATTTTGATGTCCAAATTTTTAACCTGGAACTATATTCCTAAAGACATCCTTAGCTTGTCCGATCCCAAGACAAGCACTTGTTTTCCTAAAAATTCAATCAGATATCCCTAATATAGGGTCAAGCTTCTCATAAAGAATGTTCATTGCCCTTGTTGTAAAGGTGTGCAAGATGTTGGCTAAACTTCTCTGATTAACTAAGATTTTTTTCATTGCATATTTGTGAATGGTTGTTGTGATCACTGTTGGCTCTGGTTTATAATTCAGCTTTTTCTTGCCTTTAAAAAAAGATATTATTGGCTTTGATTTCTGTTAGCTTAGATTATTTTAAGCTACATATTTTCTTTGGTTTTAATGTTGAAAAATAATTTTATCTAATAATATATTTTAGTATTTTTGATTTATTGTTTGGTAGGTTCAAAAAATATTTGATTCAAGTTTCAAGAGATCCAAGATTAGTTTTAGGACTTATTTTGTTTTAATAGGATCTTTTGTATATAAGCTCAAATAGTATTTGATCCAACATTTTTAACTAAACAATGAGATAGAAAAATTATTTGAAGAAAAACAAGATTTTATAAAATTATTTTTTACATCATGAATCGATGTACACATCAATGCATTGAAGAACTTGTGAAAAGTTCATATCACAATCGAAGTCACATTGATGCATGCAGAAAATCTTTTTTACAAAAGGTTTTGAAAAATGATTATTTTGATGCAGTAATCGATGCGAAGGCTATAAATAACACACTGTACTTTGATTACCACATCAATGAATTAATAATAACAGACTATAATCGATGTATCAATCGATGTGATAACTAAAAATTAGTTATTTTATTACAGACGGTTACAATAATTATTCAAGCCTAACTGCCTTCACTATATAAACAATTTTTCACAGTTTTTCTTCATATTTCAATGCGAAAATATCTAATTAAGAGCTAAACATGATTTTCTCTCTATCTCACAAAATCTTCAAAGATTTCTACAAGATTTTGGATCAAAGGTTACTTGAGTTTATCTTAGTTTGTTTGAGATTTTCATCTTAAACTCCGGTATTGTATTCCTATATCTTTCTTTACTGAATTCCTTTTTATTTGAGATTTCTAGGATTTAGAAATCTGCATAGGTTTAGAAGAGCCTGTCTTAATTCTTCTATATTAAGAAAAAGCCTATTAATTTCTTGTTTAATTGTAAAAACTGATAATTTAGGAGCCTGGTAATCCTGAAGGTTTTTTTTTTCAATTAAAGAGGTTTTTTGGTTGAAAAAGATCAAGTGGAGTAAACTTGAATTGCGGTTTCAATTCAAGTTGAACCACTTTAAAAAGTTCTATCTTTAATTTTCTTTCTTCATTTACTTCTTAATTGCTCTCACTGTCAATCTTTTATATTTTGCTAGCTTCACACTTATAGATTATCAATTTCTGCACATTTCATCCAAAATATATATTAAATTTGATAGAGGTATATATAAATTCCCCAACAGAAAAAGGGTAAGATCCAATTATATTCTACAAATTAACTCTTTACCGGGACCATCAATTTCCATTTCAGCCTTTTCCCACCTACAGTCATTACTAATCATAGATGCCACTTCCTTGCATTTTTTTTATATTTGTCTTTTTTCAAATCCTTTAACAATAGTTTCCATGAGACTTGAAACCTCTATCGACTTTCCCACAAGCTATAAGGTGTTAAATAGACTAACCAGACCAACACTTGTGTGAACGGGCTTTGTCAGGTCCCTTTAAGAGTGATTAAAAAGTTAAAATGCGGAAGTTAAATTGGATCTTGCCTTTTTCCGATTAGGAAATTTACATACACCTTTTGAAAACTTAATTGAAATGATTTAACTAAAATCTTTTAGAGCAAGTAGATTTGTTTAAGAGTAATATG
>JANHAO010025893.1:0-11231 GCA_026873985.1 Saraca asoca | reverse complement strand
TTTGTAGCACGCAACTTCGCTAACTAGTAACTCCCACTAAAATGGATAAGGTGCGGACCCCCTCTAATGGATATTTAAAATAAATTAGGTCCACTAGTAGACACGTGTAGGAATGTTCAAGCCAATCCTGCATTGAAAAAAAATTCCTAAAAATTGTTCATTAGAATCGTCATCAGCTGTATCACAACACCAACCCACTTGACATTAGAAATCTTGAGATTTGTACCGCGTAATAACATCTCCAACTAAGTCTCTGGCGAGGACATCGGTTCTCGCATTGCCCTCTTCAGAATAACTAGAATAACGAGGAAGACAAACGAGTCGGCCACATTTACCACACGTGGCCTTGTTTGACTCGGCATGGAAAACATGCCGGTTAACCGGATTAGCGCTGCATTCCGTTACACCGTCCCTGTTCAACCCGATCCAGAAGTCAAGAATCGGACCTTTTTGCTATCAAATAGCCGATGTGTATCAACGCCGTTGGCGGCGAGGACTGTGGCGTTTCAAGGTGTCCTCTTGGAGAGAAAGAACGATAAGCGGTATTCAATCTGCACCGCCGACGAGCTTCACTTTGTCCCTGTTTCCAACTCTGATTGGAACCTTGCTCTTTGGCGCTATTTGCCTTCTCCAAAGGTTCTCTTTTGGAAGATCTCAACTTTCTCATTTCTTCTTCTTTGTTTTGCAATTTCCGGTGGTATTCATTCATGATGCATTATCATGGGGTCACTTGAATTTCATCGTTTCGATCGAAAGTAACATTATTTTACCTAAGTTTCTTTGGGGCAATTTTTGTTTTTTTTTTCTTTTGTTTGTGGGGTTGGAATATGTGTTAGCGATCTTTTTTTGAATTTTTTAATTTAACAGGCGCCATCAAGGAATCACCCACTCTTGCTGTTATCAGGGGTTGCAACCAATGCTATTGGGTATGATCTCTCTCCCGAGGTGAATATGTTTTTCGTCAAAGATCAAAACTTCTGCATTTCTGTTTGGTTGTCGTTTATTTGCATTTTGTCAGCAAACAATGATGTCCATGTTGTGATAATAGCGTAGTTTCAATATTATCCTATAATAATAAACATGGACATTTGGTGATTTTCAGTCTTCATTTGCACGGTACATGTCTGTCCAAGGATTTGATACATGGACCCTTGAAGTTCGAGGTGCGGGTTTGAGCACACATAGATCTAACTTGGAAGATGAGCAGTATCCTAAGATTTTGTCTGGGATAGAACCTGTACCTATAGAAGGTAAAAACAGTGATTCTTTTTTAAGATCACGGCCGACCAACAACCTTGGTGCTTCCTTTGAATCAGAAATCATGAAAGGGAAAGGGCCAGAAATAGTGACCAAGTGCGATGATTTCTGGCTGACAACAAAGTTGATGGAAACTTATACAAAATTATCAGAGAGACTATCAGATCTTTTAAATGGGGGTTTGTGAAGAAACTTTTGGAACTCATAATTTTTTATGTATGTTGATTCTATGACCACTTTAACAATATTAATGTTCTCCAGGTTTGTTGGAGGTGGGGCAAAACTCTGCTATTGCTAGTCAGATCAAGCACTTGAATCTTAGGCTACAAACCTTTATTGAAGAGGGTCAACAATCATTTCCAACACAGGTTCTGGACTTGCAAGAGCGTTTTACTGCCATTTTGGAGGAATTTCAGAAACAACTTGATCTGATAGTAAAGTCTGATTGGGACTTTGACCATTATTTGGAAGAGGATGTACCAGCTGCTGTGAGTTTACATTCCTTCATATTTCATAATATATGCCTTTAGATTTGATAATTGACAATACTTCTGCTCTTTTCCCCCTTTTTTTTCTCATTTTCTTCATTGTTTTAATCTTATTATTGTTCGACCTAGTCTTGGTGTACAAGATTAAAGTATTCTCTGTAAGATTCTCAATATGTGGTTTTATTATACGTTAGATGGAGTACATAAGGACTCGGTGCCAACCAAAGGATGGGAAAATGCTTGCAGTTGGTCACTCAATGGGGGGTATCTTGTTATATGCATTGCTTTCACGGTGTTGTAAGTTCTGCTGAACTATTATTTTATATTATTATAAATATTTTGGCAACTTCTGTAAATTTGGTGCTTCCCTGCTCACACAATCGTCCTTATCGTGCCATTTTCTACTACTATTTCAATTTGAATTACAATGGAACATCATATATATGGTAGGTTTTCATGGGAAGGATTCTGGGTTGGCATCAGTTGTTACTTTAGCATCATCTCTAGACTATAGACCTTCAAGATCATCTCTCAAGTTTCTTTTACCGCTGGTAAGTGATCAACAGCATTTATTCCCCCCCCCCCCCCAAATAAACAAAAAAAAAAAAGAAAACCAATAACATGCCTCCAAGCGCTATATATGATAAAAAAACTAAGTACACTGACTTCTTGGTTTACAGGCAGAACCTGCTCTGGCCTTGAACATTCCAGTCATTCCAGTAGGGCCATTACTTGCTACTGCTTATCCTCTTGCAAATCGTCCTCCATATGTTTTATCTTGGCTGAATTCTCAGATTTCAGCTCAAGATATGATGGATAAAAAGCTGTTTGAAAAACTTGTTCTCAACAACTTCTGTAAGTACCAAACTTCTTTGTAGCTTTTCACGGCAGAACATTCTTAAAATCTGCATTTTTACCTGACTAGCAACTGGATCATAATTTGGCAGGTACCGTACCTTCTAAGCTTCTCTTACAATTAACAACAGCCTTCCAGAAGGGTGGTTTACGTGACAGGAGTGGATCTTTCTTGTACAAGGAACATCTCCCCAAAAGTAATGTGCCTGTCTTAGCGCTTGCTGGTGATCAAGATTTAATTTGTCCCCCTGAAGCTGTATATGGTATCAAAGCTGGCACTAAATTAATCCATACAATTCTTGCCTTCAAAAAGGTATTATTTTCATTCTAATGATGCATATGATCATTGATGTGAGGCAGAAACAGTGAAGGTTATTCCTGAGGAATTGGTAATTTACAAGGTTTTTGGGGAGCCTGGGGGTCCACACTATGCCCACTATGACTTAGTGGGAGGACGTCTGGTATGATTCTTTTATTATTATTTGTTTGATGAGACTTGAGATCGAAATTTTGTTACAATATAGCATGTATATTATCATACCAATTTGAGATTATCTTATTGTTCTCTCTGTTACTCTTTAAATGCAGGCAGCAGAAGAATTATATCCATGTATTACTGAATTTCTTATTCATCATGATATGGCTTAGCCCATTTCTTCTTTGAACAATGGCGCACTCATTCTTTGCTCATCAAGATTCTTCCGAATAGATGAAGCTTTAGGTTTTTTTATTATTGTTGTTTGTCAAGCACAATGTACATGTTGTAAAGAAAACATAATTTTAGAAGATGAATGCAAATGATAAATGAATACTGCAGGAACATTACAGTAATTGGATTGCATTTTCAACAAAGTAGTTTCATGGAACAATCATTTCCTAGAGAGTAATATGAATTTTATTAAATTGTGCTTTCCGCCCACTACCATGAACACTTTCACCCTGAAAAAATATCAAACTCTTTCCAACATAACTTCTAATATTGTCATTTTTTTTTTTTTTTTGCAAAACTGATGGCTGTTGGCATGAAGAGTTCCAAGTATTCAAAATGGGTGTAGTGAAGGACAAATATACCGCTTCAAGTACAGCAGATGGGTGCCATTTATTTGAGGAGGATTCTCCTGTACAAATAACTCTTTGTTGTATAGCGTACAACATTTTTTGACACACCTGATATTGGATCAATGTGCTGATTGCATGAGATTTAAGCTATTTATTTGTTAAATGGTCTCTAAGTGTTTAAGAATAATAAAAATACACAAAGGAAGTATCACATAATGGCCATTTCCACCTCCACATTCCAAACACTCTTTAAGTGCTTTTTCAAACATTTCCAATTGAACAAAACAATAGAGCTTTAAAACGCAGGCAAACTTAAATCAAAAGATTCAAGCAAGCAAATAGAAAATATGAAGAAAGCATAAGGTCAGACAAACATTTTTGGAACATAAATTCTTTCTATAAAATCTGGAAGAGCTTTACTGTGGATCAAAAAGAGAAAGCAATCAATTGTAGTATTCATACTCAAAATAAGAACCCAAAAGATGGTTAAATGATTTTCTCCTTTAAATCTCAAAAAGCATGTTGAAACATTTTCAGAAACTTACTACAATTTCTCTATTTTTTCTCTGACATTGTAGGGATAGCAAACCAGATGCATTTCTTCCTTCATCAACGGTTGGAATCGAACCTTATGTAATTGATGACTTGAGATTGTGACAAGTGTGAATGTTGTATCTCATGCATACAAAGGGCTATTTGTACCATATAAGTCCCCTTTATTTAATTCTAAAGTAAGCAAATTTTCTTACTCCTTAGAGAGAGAAATTGACAAATGTGGAAGCTAGGAGTGCCAGAATAATAGTACAAAGCAAACAATTGATCACGGATTGTAATTTAGCTTGAATATCGGACTGCCTTCGAAGCCCTTAAATAGAACAAGAGTACTGAACTATTTAGCTCATACATCATTATGAATTGGACTGAGCAATTAAGATTGACATTATAGAATGAATTCTTGCTTATATTGCATATGAAAAACTATGCATCATGAGGCACTCAGTGACGCTTCACAACTTCTGCCTTACAGACTGGGCAGAAGTTTTTCTGTGCAAGCCATTGTCTTATACAATGTATGTGATAGTTATGTTCACAATTTAGCCTCCCCAGCTCATCATCTCCTTCATATTCCTCCTGTCCACAGAAGCAGATTGATTACATTGATTGTTATCCAAAAGCTTAGCTGAATGCATTTTAAGTGTATAATTACTAGGCAATGAAACAAGACTCGAAAGTTGGAAGCAGAAATCTTCAAACTCACCTGACAAATGCTGCATTTTTTTTCAACTTGGCATATCGATGTGTCATTTGAATGAGGAAGTTTAATTTTCATGATGTGGCGGCCAATTTCATCATCTTTAAGTCCAGTGTTCACATAACCAATTCTCTCACCAAGCTCAAGCAGTTCCTGCTAGCCACAGAGAACCAGAAATTATGCTAGGATATAATCATTAGAAAAGGAAAAAATATGGAGGGAAAGGAGGAGGGAGACCTCACCTCATATGACATGTCATCAACATCAAGTCTCAAGTCCCTAAATTGGTCACATGAGTCTAATCTTCCCCCCATTAGAAAACTTCCTTGGAGCATCATAATCTTCACAAAATCAGAAATTGCACATTAGCTCATGAATACTCAAAAGGCGATATAATGGCGGCAGCAGCAACAACAACACATTACAAATTACTTGAGCATAGAAGTCATGTGGTCTTCATATCATGGGATGATCTAACTTTCAAGTTTCAACCACTTCATGTGTTCATGAATGGTAAGATAATGTATATGAGAAATATTTTCAAAAAACAAAAGCTAAACAGGCTTCAATGCAGTGCAGGACAATTAGTAGTTATATTTGAAAGGTGTGACAAGATGACTAGAAAATGTCACAGGAAATAAGGAACAGATTACTCAATCACATACTTCTAAATATGCATGCCAGTCCAGTGGAAAGGCAGCAAGCTAAAATAAACAGACGAACTAAAGAAAAGATAAATGCTGCCGAAAACAACATACATCATCCATCATATTCATAGTCAAAATATTTCCGCAACAAACAACAAATATGTATCTGCAAAATCACAAACGAGTTACATCGATACTTGAATAAGGTATACCTACGTTTCCACTTTTCTTATAATTAGGAACATAAGATTATTCAGTCAAATTTTACAATTTACTCGTCAATACATTCAACTCAAGTTAAATGACACACAGAAAAGATAGAAAATCACTGTCCACTATAACAATGACACATGAAAGAACAATAGAGCATATAAGCAAACCTCAGAAAAATTTTCATGGTCATAGTAGCAAGCAGGTCCAATTGACTCTGAACCCAAGCGTGTTGCAAAATTGTCAGGATCAGTATCACTATCCAGAAACGTGAATGTTTCTGGGTTTACAGTTCTTCTTCTTAGATACGAGGGATGCTGGCAGTATTCATGAAGCATCATTAAACCAAGTTAAAACAATGGAAACCAAAACCAATTTGAAACTTAATCTAAGTTATCACAAATAAAAAAAGAATATCAAGTCTCAACTAACATTCACATATCAGATATCTACAACTCAATAATAAAATAATATACACAAAAAAGCATAAGTGTCCTCCACTCTGATCATCAGATAAGTTATCACACGAACGTTCTTCTCAGTTCTAAGTTCTAACCAAGCTAATTTTTTATGTGTCTGTCAAACTGGGAAAAGCAAGGCATCACCCATTAGGGGCGGTATTGGTAAATGCTAGTTATGTGATCAGAAGGAAACATATCAGCGACTACAGGCCTACTAATAATATCTCATCTTCGTCTATTTTATTTTAAATGGCATTAAAGGGAGTAACGCTTCAAAGGATGAAAATCAACCATGCTGTAATCTTGCAAATCAAGGGAAGCAAGTAAGACTAAACGATATTGATCAAGTTAAGTGTTCACAGAAGAAGGAAACTTTGCTATTATAAGATATAAATGCATCATAATTCCAATAAATATAGAATGATTTAAAAGGAAAAAATCAGCATTTATGGGCGCATATTATGATACATCAATGAAGGTAGAGATGGAAAACCAAAGAGTCAATAAAAATACAATCTTTGATCAAGGAGAATATTAATCACGATACCTCTCCGTGGCTTATCTTCTCCGCATCAATCTTTCCTCTTCCAGACACATTTTTTCTGGCCACAACACAGTCAACTGAGGAAGCAGCACCCGCTGAAAACCCAATTCCAGGGCCACACCAAACATCTTGAAAATCAACACAATGAGCAGAACCAGGATTAGGACCATTATCAAGAACACCTTGAAAGTTCTTCTTGCTGTCTTTGTTCTTCGTACAAGTTCTGTCGTGCTTCTTTTTTCTGGTCTCCTTGCTTTGCCAATCAGCTGATGTCCGAATCACAGCAGGAACCGACACCTGCTGGGATGCGGCAGCAGTGCATCCAAATCCTTTAAAAGTTGCTTTCGAAAAACTGTTCTTTTTCTTTTTATAGCCACTGTTGATGAGGTTTCCTTGTATGGTTTCATTTGTGGTGTTGTTAGAAAAAGTAGAGAGAAGGAGAGAGGATATGGTGGATTTATAGCGTGCGGATTGAATTGTAGGAGGAATTTGTTGTGTGTTTGGATCTGTTTCTGAAATGGGTTGCCTGAATTGGTTTCTGGGTCTTCTCCATTGTGTGTATTGTGCTTTCGCAGAAGGATCTGTAACAACTGGCATCACTTAGAGGAAAAAAAAAGAGGCAGGCAGAGAGTTAAGAGACGAAACAAACTCAATGCGGAAAGTGGACAGATGCTTTTGCAGGGAAAACGGTGGAAAGAATAGGACTCTGTTTTGTTTTGCCTTGCAGCTGGAATTGGGGGCATATGCTATCTATATGTAGCCTGAGACTATGGAATTCTTGACCAAGTTTTGCATCTATGAACTATGGCATTTTAATCTGAGGCTACATATAAAAAAAAAAATGGAAATATCCCATCCTCGTCTTACATTGTGCTCCCCGCGTAGAGTAGTATGAGGCTTGAATGTAAAGGCAGGAGGCAGAATGGGGCAACAAAATGAAGAAACGCATTACCAGTACAGAAAGTCAGAATTAAGAGATTAGGGTGGACTGTACTTGAAAGGGTCCCACATGAGAAATCACGAGGTAAAAACAAAGTGCATTGGGATTATAAAGTACTTTGTTTTATTTATTTATTAATAATTCTTACATATTTGTTAATTGTAACTGATTGTCATTACTAATTATGCTTTTTTTAATGATAAATCATTTGACATTGCATTTAAATTTAAAATATTAAAAAAAAAATGGTTATCACTTCGGGAACGGACATTGTGCAATGCCTTTGATTATCGTAACTTACACAAACGCAGTTAAAATTTTCTCATGTTTGTCCTTGAAAGATGTCTCGAGTTTTTATCAGAGTAAAATCATAAAATTTGTAAATTTTATATAAATTTTACATGTAATAAATATATAAAATTTATAATTTCACTATTCAAAATTATAATTAATTTTTTTTGAATTCTTATAAATTACGAAATTTTATATTAGAAATTATAACTTTCAACAAAAAATTATATCGGTATAAATGATTTTCTTTATTGAAAGGAAACAAGCATAACCCAAACAGATATGGAAAAAGATCCTCTCAAATAAATAAGAAAAACATCTTTCTCTTTTTCACGGGGAATAAAAGATAGATATATAAATCTTCTTCTTATTAGATTGATAAATTGAAAAAATATATAATTAAACCTCCCAATAAAAATTATATTTTTATAGTTAAAAAAACAAAAAGAGAAAAAAAAAAAAAGTGAGATCCATATCCGATAGATATCATGTCCAGTAGTCTTGAATTGACTTGAAATTTCTTCAATCTAAAGCTTCCTCCCGTGAGGTCCCTGCAAATCATTCTTCTCGGAACATGGAGCCGAAGTTCTGTCTCTTAACAATAATATTAAAATTTCCTGTGTGTCGTCATGTATGGAAGTGAAAACTCAAAAGAAGCAGCTTTGGCAGTTCTTATTCATTGAATTGGAAGAAAACTGAAAATTGATTTTTGGTAAGGTAAGTATGCTATGATAGATCTTTAAAATGACTCTCGACCCATTTGATGGTGTGTTCTCTGATTATATGAAACCTGCTATCTCCCAAAGGAGTTTTGAGATATTTGTATAACCTTGTTCCTCTGAAATCCAAAACTAGCAAACAACAAAGGCAAAAGGACCAGCATCATCGGAAGTTAATTACAATTATATGTTTTTTCATACAAAAACAGAAAGCTAATAGAGTTAAATTAAATCGATATTGAACAAACTATGATGTAATATCATTGCTGGTAAAAATGGTACATCAGATATGATTGGTTCTTCTCCGCTGTAATTGCTTATAAAGAAAATTAATATAATGTCAAAAGGAGATTTAATAGTGAGTCATAAGGACTGCACTATCAATAAGTTGTTGAGCTTTAGCAATATATTATTTAATATTTTGAAAATGTTTCCTTTAGCTTTCTTAGTATCCTTTAAGATTTAGTTCCTTGATGTAAGATTTATTAGGAGGCAAGAAATTTCATGTTTGGAAGATTGTCACAATTTGTTGGTTTGGTTGAGTCCAGTGACAGCAAAAATGTGATCTTTTTATATCTTTTCTAAAATCAAAGGAAATATTGGAAAGAAAAATGATGGAGAGACTCTACAAGAGACACTTATTTGAAAGTATATATCAAAAAGTGTTTTTAAGATCACTCTATTAAAAACGACCAAAAAGTATGGAATAATCCGTAAGAAAGGAGAATCCAAATTCAATTACTGTGTACTTTGTTAAGTTGCTTATATATAGAGAGAGGTTTTTTTTTTTTAATAAATATTTATTTTCATCTTTTGATATGTAATTTTTTTTTAATTTCATCCTTATGAATTTTTGTTTTCAATTTTATGTTTGAATAATATTAATTAGTTCAATTTCGTCTTTAGATAATGTGTCATTCAAATTCTTAATAAAAAAAACTCATGTAAAATATTTAAAATTTATATAACTTAACTAATTAACTAATTGTATTTACTCATTCCATTAGGCTGAACAATGTGATTTTTCATTAATAAGAAAAATGAAATCTTAGTATAGTATAGGATATTTCTTCTCTCTTATTATTAATGAAAAAAACAATGTCATTGAACATAAATGGAAGGAGGATAACACAATCAGCTAATTAGTCTAGTTACACAAGTTTTGAATTTTTCATGTCAATTAAAAACTTAAAGGGCATATTAATTAAAGAATGAAATTGAATAAATTAATATTACTTAGAAATAAAATTAAGAAAAAATATTTTGTAGAGATAAAATTAAAAAAAAAATTGCATATCAAGATTGTGAAAATAGATATTTACCCTATTATTATCACTTCTCTTTCTTTTTGGTCATCCCATTTCGGCTGCATATTTTGTTCTATGGAATTCAGACATCTTTGTTCACATGAAAGGTGTTGGAAGGCTAAAAGTTTTTGAAGCCCATGTATTGTCAAAAAAAAAAAAAACATAAGAAAGAGCTTAAAGTAATATTCCCCAAAATTCTTTCACCCGGGCAGAAAAGTTGTTGATTTGTATCAATCCAATTTTTCGCCAAAAACAAAAAAAATATAAGTAATTTGTTTAAAAATCTTACTCAACAAATTACAGCTTTAATTGAGAAAAGTTTGTCTCCAAACGAAAATTATTGTTGTATGTTATAAGAAATATTTTGAACCTTAAGGGAAAAAAAAAAAAAAACTTAACTTTTATGGAAAGCTTCACGTTATAGTCAATAAAGTACATATTGGTAAGTTGTATTCTTCTACTGTTTCAATTACTTTTGCATGTTTTCCCAAATAAAATGATTTTATGAAATAGGACTCAAGTAAATCTTGATCCCATTGCAAACTTCCAGAAAATCATGAGTTAACTTCAAACTTAAAAGTAGGTTATTTTGTTGCATTTTTTCGAATATATATTTTGGTAATTTAGCATAGTTCTTTGTGAAGCTTTACATATATGTTGAAAAAATCTAAGTTAAATAAGAAAATAACATTTAATAAAATATAATAAAAATATCATGTAATAGAATTTGAATCAAACTCTAATGACTAGAAATCTTATTAACAGATCTTAAAAAAAAAAAAAAAAATCCTTTTGAAATTCAAGCTTTTAAAACAAAACATTTGGCACCCGCAGAAGAGCACTGGCAAGCTTTTACAAGAAAAAATTGGGCTTCAGACTGGTTTTGGCCATCCGCTCTGATTGTTCGTCAGAATGGGCAAAATCAACAATTACTTGTACATAGTTACTCTTAATCTTCTTTGATAGAGCAAGTTACCAATTTCATACAATAAAAAGCTCCACCGTTAAAAGTGTGTTTCTAAAGCAGCTAGCTTATAAATTAGTTGATAAATTAATTTTTAATTTATACTTACAAATTATTTAAAATAATTTTTAGTTTATAACTTATAATTTAAAAATTATTTTTGATTTAATAAAATAATTTATTAAATACTTCTTTTACTTATTTCTAATTTCTAAGCTATAAATTATAAGTTAACTT
>JANHAO010025892.1:0-11239 GCA_026873985.1 Saraca asoca | reverse complement strand
CATTTTCTAGCAAAAGCGTAGTGGTAAGGCAGTTCCATCCAATCAGAGTTTTGTTTTACTCACGTGTGGATACCGTAGAGACACGAATTTGTTGTTCCGTGTTCGTGATTCTGCATCAAGGAGCAACTTTTGTTCACGTTCATTGGATCAAGCCAAAACATTGCATCAAGCCGCAGCACATAGGAAGAGCGAGGAGTGACCTGACATTTTGCTATTTTCTGGATCAAAATCGCAACAACAAGAGGGATGTGACCTGTGTTGCTGCATTCTGTAATAAACGCAACACGAAAAAGGTAACTTTCCAGACCAACTGGTTTATATTATGCACATGGATCCATGGTTGGGTTTCAAAAATTTTAAATTTCCACTATGCATGCTGCCTGAAACCCAAAATTTTTATATTATTGGAAAGTTAAGAGAAAGATTTATAAATGTTATTCATAGTTTTAAGTCTAGTTCAGCCATTTTAAAGGTCAAATAAAGCCAGAAGCTGAAACAAAGTGTTGTTTTGTGACCCAGAATTAGTTTCAATATTTTCATTATAAGTAAAGCTCCATCCATTATGTTAGTGCAAACCCAAGTTCATAGGATAGTTAAGATCCATTCTCACAAGTTTTATGAAAGGATTGAGGTAAAACTACACCGTTTTGAATTAATTTCTTGGTGGTGGACTTAAGTGCTAAATTTTGTTATGAGTTGGACTCTTCTAGGAAGCTACCTTGATTTTCAGCCCATAACTTGAGCTAAGAATTGAGTTTTCATGCAGGGTCAAGGCCGCTGGACTTCTAAGAGACTAAGATATATTTCATATGAAGGGACCTACATTCAATTAGGCCTTCTTTCAACCATAATAAGCAGGCATATCAAGAGGTAGTATAGTAAGCTACTATAAATGCTCACCTGAGCCATATTTGTAATAGCTTTTAAATTCATTTTACATTGTTTCTAATAAGGTGAAGGCAAGGAGCTTTTCTAGGGTAAGAATCCAGCCTCAATTAGGTTTCTTCTTTCTTTTTATTTTTACATCTGTTAATAGTGGATTTTGGTTTTGAGCCAAACTCCAGTCAATAGAGGATTCTTTTCAGATCTCAAATTGTTATCTAGTTGTAAATGTGGTAAATGAATGGAGAAGGCAAGAAGAAGAGGAAGAGCAGCAAAGAACATAGAGCTTTTAACGTGGTTCGACCAAATCCAGACATCCAGACAGAATCAAACCCTATATCCATGGTAGTGTATTGACTTGAAAGTATTTTTACAGAGTTTTGGTATGATGGCTTCGATCCCCTTAACATTTATCTCCTTCCTTCTATTTATAGAGGAGAAGAGGTTATAATTGTAATTTTATATATAGTAAATCTATTACATCAAATATTTAATGTACAAGACAATGGACTGACTAAATGCTATAAATTAGCATCTACATATTACCTTATACAAATGAGCCCCTTGTGTCTGTTGGACAATATATATGCTGGTCTCCTGCTTTATGAGCTCCCAGGTTAGTGGTCGGACTTTGCAGGCCAGATTCCTCGATTTGGGGGAGTTGTTGCCTTTTGAGGTAGCAAGGTTGAGCTCGTTCTCGCTAGGGCAAGCTCGGGCAGGGGAGGCTACTAGTGATGCAAATTGGAACTTGGTGCTCTGAGAGTCCTAGTGAGTTGAGGTCTTACCGCATTTGGGCCATTTGCCAGCCTATTATAGATATTCCAGATTTCACATATAACACAAGCCCTTAACTCTCAGCTCACTTTATGGGCTGGGAGTTGAAATTTTTCAGAGGACATTTAGTCAAAGTCTTTATCAAATTTGTCATTTTATCTGTTCTAGGCCATACTTCCTGCAGTACGTGCTTCACAATCATTGGTGAGTCAGTCTTCATTCTTTTCTGAGGTAATAAATAAAAGTGGTTAGGGGATTCATTTGGACCCTTTGGTAAGACCAGGCTTGGCTCTATTTAAGGCAGGAGAAGTTCCTTTTGCTTCTTCACTGCACAAACCATGAATATCCTAGATAAATCTCCTTTATTTCTGATATTTTATCTTTTCATCATAGTGTGTATGGCTTGCCATATAAGAAGTTTTGAAAAGATGGCTTCTCCGATAACATGGAGGGATCTTATACGGATCTTGGATTTTTGCCCTATTGGCCAGGCTCTTACTGCTTCTTGAGTTGCTCTCTTTGCGAATCAAAAGAAAAGCTACGGCCAAGAAGAATAAGGAGTAACTATGCTCGTTCCCTCTCTGGTTGGCGAGAGTCATGCAAGGGTTCACCTTCCAATGACTGGCCCTCTGATTGGTGGAAGTTTTCCCCTTATGTAGCAATCTTTCTTCTAAGAGAGACTAGCTGTAGCCTTCCTCTGACTTGTATTTTGACTCTTTCTGATTTGTATTATGAGTTTTCTGATGTAATTCTACCTCGTTGAGGCTTTTTAATGAATGAAATCTTCTTTTGCAACTTTTATATGCTATTCTTAGCTTTATGTATCCCATAATAATGCAAACTTTTGTAGTTCATGATGAAATACTCAAACAGCCAATCGGCCAAATTCCCTTGTAAGCAATAAGTATGAATGAAATATCTCACACATAGAGTATAAGCAAATCGCATGAAAACAAAACTGTGTCTAACAGAAAGTTACACAAAAGTTGTGAGCATTAGGGCACATGAAAGCTACAAATCTAGCAATCTTGTTACCTTAGGCAAATAACCGAGTCACTTCTTGTGCTTTAGCGAGCACACAGCTACGCTGACAATGAGCATTGAAGAGTACCTTTACACCTCAGTGAGCACGCAGCTACACTGGCAATGTGAGTTTATTTTAAGTGTCTCCACACCTTAGCGAGCCCACAGCTCAACTGGTTAAGTGAGTTTATTTTGAGCATCTCCACGTTTCAATAAGCCTACAGCTTAATTGGTTAAGTGAGTTTATTTTGAGCATCTCTACGCCTCAGCGAGCCCGTGACTTAACTAGTTAAGTGAGTTTATTTTGAGCGTTTCCACGCCTCAACAGGCCCGTAGCTCAACTAGTTAAGTGAGTTTATTTTAAGCGTCTCCACGCCTTAACTAGACCAAAGATTGCAATTAGATAATGAGTTTATGGGATGAGCTCTGGCACCTCAGCTCGAAAACTAGCAACTTTGTTAATTCATCTCCAGAATGAGCCCTAAGGGGCCTCAACCAGACTAGAAGCCACGGTTGGCACAAAGTCACTCTAGAAATTTAAAAGAGATGATTGCATGTGAGCTGCAGAAATTACAAACATTTAATAGTGAGGAGGAAATCAAGGAGAGAGATGAAGACAATAACACCAAACTAATTAGTTAACAACTTTCAACAAGGATAAAGGAAAGTATTTACATTAACTTTTGAATTTAAGATACATTGTTAATATATAATTCAGACTGAGCCCCCCACTCTTAGCCGGCATCTCACCGGGAGTGCTGAGATCACTGCCCTGTAGGTTGCATAATATACTCCTTTAGGTGGCCTCTTCTGATCACATCTTCAATCGCTTCTCTAAGGGCCTGACAATTCAAGGTCCTATGGCTGGCTTCATTATAATAGACACAAAACTTTTCTTGGTTCCTCTGCCTATAAAGGATCCTAAAGGGTGTAGGCATCCCAAAGTCCTCATTGTTCCTTTCTATCATGAAGATCCTATCTTAGGAGTTTGATAGGATGTTGTATTATTCATGGTGATTTGAATGCTGGGGCTGCTCACCTCTGGCCTTTTTAGGCTTTCTCATAGTTCGCTCGGTAGAGTGATCACCCTAGTCTACATTGCCCCTCTTCTTACTGTGGGAGGAGCTATCTTTTTTATCCTTCTTATTAGACTTTCCCAAGCCAAAAGTCTTTTCCCACTTAATCTGCTTAGTAGCTCACTCATAAAACTCGATAAAATCCTTTATCGAGGACTTGTACAGGCTTTTGTACATTTTTCCATCTTTGCGGAATCCTGCAAAAATCATTGCCAACATGGTTTCTCTAGATAGATTCTCCACTAAATTGGCTTTTAGCCTAAACCTGGCAATGTAGTCCTTCAGTGACTCATACTTGCGTTGAAAGATCATCATGAAATGGTAGGGGCACGAGCTGTCCCTTCAGCGCTTAATACTGGCTGATGAATTTCTGTTGGCAATCTTCCTAACTACAAATCAAGCGAGCTAGGAGGCTTCTAAACTAGGCTTAAGATACCCTCCCAGCATAGTCAGGAAAACTCAACATTTGACTAGGAGATCGATCGTTTGCAAGTCCATATGAACATTGAACGCATCCAAATGATTGTATGGATCAGAGTCTCCATTATACAATGGAATCATAGGAACTTTAAGCTTAAGGGGAAGGGTCAGAGTCTCGATTTCCTCAAAAAGTGGTGACCTTTCTTCATAACAAGCTTAAGCATTCAGAGCTCGAAGGCATTCCTTTAGCTGAATCATTTTCTGGAACAACTCTTTAACTAATGGCTCTCACACCCTAGATTGCTAGCTAGAAGATTACTAGATTCTTTGGTCTTCATGGTCGTGAGAGCTGCGACCTAGAGTTTGCTCTTGCGAGCAGTGAGCTAGAGAATTTTCCTGATTAGCATTGCCTGACCATCCAACTTGCTGCTGTTGGTGAACGCTCAAAAGTGCCACGGCCTTCACCTACCTCTGCACACCTTGCGCTAGCATCGTGATTGCTCTAGTTAGTTCTCCTATCATATTTTCTAGTTTTTCCTAACGTTGGAGCCAAATCTATACTCCATCAGTGCCATTGGCAATGGCAGCGAGCTGGACAAAACTAGCTGGGGGCAAACTAGCGGTGGCACCGATTACAGGAGCAGTGGAGGAGTCTGTCATTGACATATAACCTTTTGAAGTATTAAGCAATGTGTTTGAAGCTCTAGTGGTTCTTCCCTTGGCCATTATAGCAGAAAAACAAACCAGAGAATAATGAGTCCCACCGGGTATGCCAAAATATTGATGGTAGATTTTGGTTCTGAGCCAAACTCCAATCAATAGAGGATTCTTTTCGGATCTCAAACTATTATCTGGTTACAAATGTGGTAAATGAATGGAAAAGGCAAGAAAAAGAGGAAGAGCAATAAAGAACACAGAGCTTTTAACATAGTTTGGCCAAATCTGAACAAAGTCCATGATAGTGTATTGATATGAAAGTATTTTTATAGAGTTCCGGTATGATGGCTTCGATCCTCTTAACATTCATCTCCTTCCTTCTATTTATAGAGGAGAGGAGGTTATAATTATAATTTTACATGCAATAAATTTATTACATCAAACATTTAATGTACAAGATAGAATAGACTGACTAAATCCTGCAAATTAACTTTTACAGATTGCTTTCTATAAATAGGCCCCATGCATCTGCTAGGCAATACATATGCTAGTCTCCTGCTTTACGAGCTCTCAAGTTGGTGGTCAGAATTCACAAGCCAGATTCCTCGATCTAGGGGAGTTGCTGTTTTCTCAAGTAGTAAGGTCGAGCTTGTTGGTGAGCTCGGGCAGGGGAGGTCGCTAGTGATGCGAATTGGAACTTGGTGCTCTGAGTGTCTTGGCGAGCTGAGGTTTTACCACGTTTGGGCTGTTTGCCAGCCAATTATGGATATTCTGGATTTTACATATAATAACATCAATGTATAACTAAATTTTCATCTCAATCTAAGGAAAATTCTACATTCATTTTTTTTATTGTGAGACTTACTTCTGATTCCAATTTATTCTCTATTTTAATTCTTTTGATTCTCTATTTTAATACTTATAATTGCTTCAGATGATTAGTTAATATGACCCATTAATTAATTATTCATTATGATTTACTGCTAATTGAATTTCCATAGACAATTTGTTATTATTTATGGCTATTTGGTTATGGGATAGCAATAGAGTTTTGATTTGCTATTAAGTCAATTTTCTTAGAGAATTGGGGATAATTAGTTAATTTGTTGATGGGGTAAGTTAATTCATTAGTCTTGATATTTTTAAATCTTAATGCTAATTGGTAAATGAGTTGAAGTGTTGAACTCCAATTGATTCAGCAATAAGGGTTAACTAAGTGCTAGACTAGGTTGGCCAATTTAGGAAGTAATTAACAATAATTAATTAAGTGTTGGGCTTAATTAGTTTCTTAGCTAAGTGGTGAAAGGGGAAATGAAATAATTATATCAAGAATCAATCATAAAATTAATTGTAAGAGCCCTTTGGATTGAAGCTTTCTCATTTGATTTCCTTTCTATTTTTTATTTTTGTTTGTTTGCATTTAAACTATTTGTTTAAATTTCTATTCTAATTAGATATCCAACCCCCAATTTCATGTTGTAAACACACTAAAATTGATTCCTAGTCTCTATAGATTTGACTTGGACTCACCCTAACTATAAGGTTAAGTAGTTTAGCATTATTATCTTTGTTAGTCTTGACAACCATCACATCTCATGTTGTAATGCATTGCATGCATATATAAATTGCTTTTAATACTCAAGCACCATTAAAATAACCCATTTTACTAGATATCAATTAATTTGGGTTATTTTGGGTATTTTAGCTATCCTTTTCCAACTAGTAACTTAATTCTCGACTTAGATTAGTTAGAGCAAGCCAATGGAATTAAAGGGTACATGGCTTGGTCTTGTTCATTTTTCTTTCTTTTTCTTGTTTTAGGTAAAATAATGGTGGTAACTTGTAAACATGTTTTAGGAGATTGCTAAGTTAAGGTTTTCAAGACTACATTTTGATCCCTATTCCAAAGCCACATTTTGAGGTTTTTTATCGTAGCAAATGTTAATAGTAAAAATATTTGTCATTGTGATATTAAAACAAACATATTTTCTACCTTAATGTTGCTTTTTTAGTGGAAAAATGAGAGACAAGCAAAAAGTAGCCAGAGCCAACTTCTTTACGGTAGTAAACATTATTATAAGTAATGTTGTCCAAGTCATGTGAAAATAGCCTAATACTACCCAGGCAATGTTACCTAGTAGAGCTGTGTTGCCTCACCTAATGTTGCCTAAGTAGCAGGTATATGCTGCAGGCTAAGGCTGTGTGGTGTTGCTTCATCACGAAGCTATGGAGCTATGTATGCAATATATCCAATGTGCTCCTTCCCCATGCATTACACATTGCTCTATCAAGTCCTCCTAACTGTAAATTCTTTTTTCTTTTGAAATTTTCTTTCTTTTTATCTCAATTATTCATTTTGTTCGAACTTTCCAATATGTTCTTTTCACACCTAACCTTTTCTTCTTCATCTTTTCTACTGCAAAACAATCATTTTCACCTCTTAGTCTCCTTGTATTTTCTTCTCCCTCAAAGCTATCTTGAGGTAAGTCTTGTGTTTTTATTATTCATTACTAAAATGGTAACAAATTACTATCTTTTTTTTGTATTTTTTATTATATAAATTATTTGAATATAGTTTTTTATCTAAAAATTATTTTGAATGATTAATGAAATGTTATTTTGAATAATTATCATGCATTATTCTATATATATTTTACAAATATAAAGAAAATAATTATTTAAATTAGATGTGATGATAATGATTTTGTTTTTTCTCTTGTTAATCGTAATAGAACATTTGAGATTTTAATAGTTGATAGTTTTAAAATTATTAAGTTAAAATTAAATATTGTTTAAAAAGTTGTGTTTTGTAATTGTAGTTAGCAATTAATTCATGTTAGATGTGTGAGATAGTAAAATAAAATAGAGATTTGAAATAGATATAACATAAAAAAATGAATAAGATAATTGCTTATTTGACTAGTTAATATTTTATACATTAAAATTTATTATGTTAGTTTTTAATATTCATGAGAAAGTTATTTTTTATAGATATAGTAAGTAACAAGCTAGTAAGGCTTATTTTATTTGTTTTATTAGAATCTTAGTATTTTATTTATTTTGTATGTATGATGAAGTTTTTTTATTTTTTATTTTTGATTTTAGTAGGCGCATTATAAGTTAAAATTGATATTATTTTTCCATTTATATATTTTTGTTTGATTATCTATTACAAGTCCTATTACTTAAAGTGCAAAAAATATTTCTTTTTGAAGTTAAAATATGATAAGCTAATTTTTTTTTATAAAATTTTTAGTATTTCATACAATGAATATTTTAGTATTTCATACATTAATATTTGTTGCATTAGTTTTTAATATTTTTTATGAAGATAAAAATAAAAATTTTAATTTTAGATAATATAAAAAATCAAATGGATTACTTAATTAATCATTTTAGTATTTGATACATTTAAAGTTATTACTTCGGTGTTAAAATTTGTTACATTAATTTTTAATTATAATTAATTATTTATTATCAATTTTTTATTAGATCTAGTAAAATAATTAGTGATACACATGTTTAGAATTATTTATTAAGATAATTGTTGGAGAATTATTATTCTTAAAATGTTGGATAGACGCATTTGTCTTCTAAACCCTGGTTCAAGAAAAGCATCGTTGCTCTAACTATAACACCACATTTGCTTGTTATATTCTATATTTTTTTGCATTATTATTTTATATGTTTAATATGTGTGCATGATAATCTTTTTTTATTTCATACATGTTCATTATATTTCTAAAAGAACAAATATTATACGTATGCTTTATTGGTAAATATGGTTTTTTAAGCAGCATATTGATAGCTTGAATAATATTTACCAAAATAATGTTTTTTTTTATATTTAATCTTTTCATGATATTTTATTTTTGTGTGTTTTTCATATTGTCTTGAAAATAATATTATTGATTTATTAATTTTTTTTATGGAAATATGGATTAGTTCTAATAATATTTCTTTTTAATGAAAAGCTAGTTTTTTGTCATATATTGTACAGTCATTTTATATTAACTTTATAATGAATGTCTAGATTAAAAAATGTCTAGACCATCAATTGTAGTTATTTACAATAATGCAAAAATTTATGATGGCTATGAAGGATTGACATTTGAATGTCTAGATCCAAGAGCCTTTTAATTATATTAGAATATAACATTAAATAATATTAAGTGGAAAATTTCATCAAAGTTGAAAATAAGAGCTTAAAGACATGTTTGATCCACTACGTATAGGTTTCCCACATTGTGTCACCATGTTATGTGTTATCAAGGGTTTAGATTGTTCAGTGATGATGATGTGTGCACCATGTTTTTGTTGTTATGATCAATTTCCCAACCTTAGTGCACTGAAATTATATGTTGAGTTTGAAATAAAGAATAGACTAGAAAATGAAAAGATTAATATGATGTTTCAACCTTAAAATAATGCTCATGAGGTAATATGTTTGAATTCTTAACTCGTGGAAATGTTCTCTTAACAAAGTTATTACCACACTATCCACAATATTGTCGACCCATCAAACCATGGTCCACTGGTCATGCTACAAGACAAAGATGGTGACATTAGGAATATGTACGAGGTTGATGGAAATTATGAACGGAGAGTTGGTGTGGTAGGTGTTGTAATACATTATGAGGATGAGTAATATCTAGACCCACCCAGCATAGATTGCTTGTACGAAGATGTCGAGGATGATGATGAACCACCATTAGACGGCTATAAAGATGAGGAGAAGGAAAAGCTTGCCAAACCATGACTACTTTATGTACCTCCATCATCACATATCACATATATGAAGTAGGAAAACATTGGGTATATATGAACACAAATTGCTTGAAAATCCCACTCGGACTGATGGTGAATTTTATCTTAGTTTTGGAATTTTAGAGCAAAGATGATGTCTTGTTGACCTTCAAAAAACATACAATTATTAAGCACAAAAATTATACGACCCAAGAGTCGCAACTGTCATATGTAGATGTGTAATGCACAAAATATGGTATGGATTACAATTGGCGGCTCAAGGTAAGCCATAATTTGAAGAATGATTTATAGGTTATCAAAAGATATAGTGGCTCCCATACATGTGTCTCTACTGACATGTCACAAGATCATAAGTAACTAGACTCTAATATTATTGCCTTATGTTGTGTAGAGCAACTAAGAAACATGCCAAACATTCCCATCACTGAGATAATATAGATAATAAAATCACAATTCTCTTATCGAGTTTTGTATAAGAAAGCTTGGCTAAGAAAACAAAAGGCTATTAGCTGAATATTTGGTGATTAGGATGACTCGTAACACCGGTTACAAAGGTGGTTAGCAACAATCAAACAAGCAAACCCAAAAATCATTATACAATTGCACACTGGATATTTATATCAAGGGCAATATCTTAAACCCAACAATGTGAAGTTTGAGAGACTGTTTTGGACATTTAAACCTTGTAATGATGCACTTACATTTTGTAAACTGATGCTACAAATTGACAAAACCTTTTTATATAGGAAATTCAAGCATAATCTATTGATTGCAAAAACACAAGATGGGAATC
This sequence comes from Saraca asoca, assembly GCA_026873985.1. Classification (NCBI taxonomy): domain Eukaryota; kingdom Viridiplantae; phylum Streptophyta; class Magnoliopsida; order Fabales; family Fabaceae; genus Saraca; species Saraca asoca. The sequence goes on along the minus strand of JANHAO010025892.1, from coordinate 847 downwards.
ATAAAGCATTGCCTATTATTTTTGCAATTGTTGAGGCAAAGAACATATCTAATTAGTCATGATTCTTGGGCATGCTACAAATACACATTATTAATGCTGATAGATTGCTTGATATCCAATTGCCACAAGGAGATTATGACAACAATTGAGGATAAGTCCCTTGAATGGCAATTACCTCGTGGTCATCATCGATTTTGTATCTGCCATGTGGCCAGCAATTTCAATAGGTACTTCAAGAATACAACCCTTAAAAGACACTTTACAAACTTAAGTAACCATTTCCTACCATTATATCTAATCACATTAAGTTCACATGTACTGTTTAATTGTTATAATCATTATTATAGGATACGAGAAGTAGCCAAGGAAGTGTGATCTTGGATTAAACAAGCTATGGTCTATGAATGTTAAGGCAACATGTTGTGTGGAGGCATTTTCAAAAGAAAAGTTAGCTCAAACATTTAATGATGAGCGTCGCTTTGGACATATGAAAAGTTAGCTCAAACATTTGACGACAAGCATCACTTTGGACATATGATAACTAACCTACCAAAGGTAGTAAATGGTGTTCTCAAAAGGGCATAAAATTTACCCATCAATGCATTGGTACAAAGTACTTTTTATCAATTTAAGGCATACTTTGTACTATGAGGTCAAAAAGCTAAGGAAAGGATTGTGGTTGGGCATAGATATTCAAATGACTTAATGGTTGCTGATCGCGCGTGTCGAGGCAGATCGAATTAGAAATTTATAAACTAAAGTTACCTAAACTAACTTGTAGCATAGGCAACCCAGGTCGAATCCAAGGACCATTTTAGGATGATAATATCAATGATATTAGGAGCTA
>JANHAO010025891.1:0-11231 GCA_026873985.1 Saraca asoca | reverse complement strand
AAAATTTCACTTAAGTTGAAGAGATTGTAACTTTTGGTTTAACAGGCTGAACTTCTTACTATGGTTCACCATAAATGCTTGATTGCTCTTATTGGATATTGTGATGAGGGTTCCAACTTGGCACTTATCTATGAGTACATGGCCAATGGAGACTTAGCAAATCATTTATCAGGTGATTATGATTAACTAATCCCATCTTTTTTTTTTTGGTAACTGTTGAGAAAATAATTAAGGTTTGAGAGGGAAAGAAGCAGAGAAGCTAGAGAAAGTTGGAGAGAAAACTTTAATATATTATTAAAAAAAATAAGATGGCTGAATTATATAAAACCTAACCTTAATGCTCTATTTACATATATTATATAGAGCTACTAACTAACACAAATACATAAGACTCCAATACAGTTAAACTTTGGGTGCACCACAAGCAAACTTATAACATAACCTAAGCCCATACCATAATTTAATTAATAAAATTATTACTTTCAAACACTCCCCAAGCTAAAGCTTACAAAACTTAAGCTTGTTACATAAATGTAAACTTTTAGAAATAAAATGCACTAAACATAGCTATAAAGAAAACTTGACAAACTTCAAACTCTACTAATGGGTTGCAATGAACATAGTATGTGAAAGACTCCCTCTAAACTGCAACACTCATAAATCTCAAAAACAATGCCAAAGCATCGATAGATACAACTTCTAGAAGTCTTCAGCCAACTATCCCCAATTGCTCCCTCGACCTTCTTCCAATTGTTCTCCCCAGCAAATAACACAACTTTTAGAAATCTTCTACCTTTATGTTGCTCAATCAACTTCCTAGTTGATCCTTAAAATCAACAACATGTATGGTTGGAACTATGCCAAAAACATTAATACTATCCCAAGTTATGTTCATTGTAGTCAACTCCAAGATATCAAAGTAAGAAATGCACTTTTGAATAGAAAAATAGAATTCAAGAACCAATCCATTGCTAAGCAGTCAAAACTAGTGGTGTAAGCTATTTCAATTTGAGGATAACATCACCAAACTAGGCATGTGCAAACACAAGTCATGCCAAATAGTGCTCCATCTAAAGACACCAAAACCAAAATTGCCTAGACATGCATAGCACCAAAAATGTAATCCAAAGACATACCAACATAACTTTGCCAACAACAAAGTTACAAGACTTGGAGCTACACTCAACACCTTTTTAGCACTAAAACCATTGTTGTTAGAATGTTGTCAGAAAATCTACTTCTAGTAATAGCTCACAAAATCAAACTTTAGTGGAATGCATACTAGAAAACATAAAACCACAACACCTAAAGCCAAATATTACACAAAATAGTGTAAATTCATTGGTGAACAACCCAAAAGCAAGCGAAACCAACCACAACCATATCTGGAATAGCTATAGCAAAACTAATACAGAACATTACTACCACCCCAAGGCTAATTGCCTACATTCTCAATAAACAAAATCCCACATCGCTAAAAGATAACCAAATGAAATTAGACCTTCCTATATGTACAATACCAAAATGCTTCTTAACTAGTATATTTGTTTTGCAGAATAATAAAAAACAACCAAGGTCCATCAAAATCAAGTCCAATGAGCATCAAATCATGCCAAAACAACTTCTAATCCATGAGATAGAATCAAAGTAATTCAATTTTCCTTGCCATTTGGTTTGCTTAGACTGCAAAATCAACATTGGCCAGACAAGAATGTGGAACACCAAAAAGAATCAACTAAATATTAAATTTTCTAAAGCCATACTCAACCAAAAATCAACAATCCAACTCTGAAAATCAGTATCCATAGCACAAATAGGACTAAAGTTGAATAACCTATGGCATAATCACTCAAAAATACACCAATTAAGTGTAGAAACAATTAAAATCTATCACGCCCCAAATTATTGGAATGCGACCGACAAAGGTAGAAACCTGGTGACATCCACCTACAAGCCTTATACTTACTTTCTCTGTACATATTACCTATTAAACTTCAAGAAAAACACTAGTAATTTTTTTTTTCAAATGCTTGTGATTCTACTTCACTAATAGAAAGGCTTTTAACAAATTTTAGTAGAATTACATCTGTAAAATCTATTTCTCAATATCAAATCTTTTCATGCAAATCTCAATTTTTGACAAATATTACAATATATAAAAACATAATGCCTCAATGCATGTATACATGAAATTGTTTATAGCCAACTATTCCTCCAAGTACTATGTCATACTTCTTAGCCAAGGTGGTCTCTAAAACATCAAGCAATCTATATCCTAAAATATTTTTATTAAAGAAAACATAATGAGTTTCAATGGAACTCAATAAGTAGATCACTTACTTTGTAGACGGACTATTACAATAAACAATTACACTATTATTACAAGTTCCTATATATATAACTTTAATAAATCATGATAATTTATAAACTAATCAACATCAACATGCAATTTAAACAATCTTTTTTATCAATCTACGACTATCAATCAATGAACATAGCACAATATTCACAATCTTAAATCCCAACTCATCTCTTATTTACCGTTCTACCAAATGTTCCCTACTTTACCATCAATTCCAATAACATGGAGGGAAAATCTAGATATAACCCTATGTTATGATAGTTCTTCTACACCATAAACAAGTACCAAAAGAATCTCATCTCAACTTGTATTTCTTCATGACAAGTTAACATAAAACACTTGTAAGAGAGTTAGCTATTTACTTATAAAATTCACACCTAGAAATTTTTAGTTGAGCCATACCAATTGTCTCCAAACACTATTTTAATAATCAAACTATTCATATAAGCTAAACTTCACTAATAATTAGGCTACTTTCTTACCACAAACTTCTATCTCTAAATTTTCATATTATCACTTTTACTCATTTCTACTTTTGGCCAAGTGTACTGTTTCACATTCACATTCCTTATCATACATCTTGTGAATGCTAATCTCAATGTTTCAAAGGCTACTCTCTAATAGTTTCATTAAAGCTCTTTCAATGTATAATCTATCCATGATCCTTTATTCACGACTAAACAATCAATTTAGGCAACATACTCATTAGTGGGTCAAAACCATAATCTAGAGAAACTCGCCTTCTGGTAAATTAAATTAGCATTAAATAAAAACTTAAGATAAGTACTAAACATATAAGGAATTTATTATTTTGTATTCTGTCATTCCTCCTTGAACAAGAACATCCTAAAAATTTTCACTTGGGATCTAACACACCAACAATTATTCCATTATCCCAAAACTCCGGCATTTAAGCATTAACAACTCTAACCATTAAATATTTCAAGGCCAAAAATAGTGTCATACACAATCCCTATCATTTCCTACTTAATGACAATATATGGTAACAAAATCCACCTTGTTTACCTAACATTCAATAACATGAAACTACTGTGATCACATACCATGCAATTTTAATTCACAATTTACACTCAATCACTTATCATTTCATGGCAACACGCAAATCCCATCACTTTAATGACTTATGAATAAGAATATTTACTTCACTCAAATCAACTCACCTTATATGCACACAATACCATTTGCAAAAAATTTTGATATGGATCCAAGGTAGTAATCTTTAATCCAATAAGGACATTTCGATCAAATTAACACATGCTCTTTACATAAGGCATTCAAGTCAAACACTTTCAATTCAATCAATTAAAGGCATACAAATGAACTAAGAGTCAGATACATGAGCAAGTTTCTTTAGGCAACTTACCACATAATTTATAACTCAATATCAGTGCTTCATTCACCTTATCGCTCCAACAGTTATAACTTCCCCTTATCTCTCCACTAATTTCATGGCCATGTCACTATATATATATATATATATACTTTTAGAAGTTCCTTAAAGAACTTTCTTTATAAATCCAATTTTCAATTCACACATAATTTATCAAGATGCACACATCATATTAGTTCAATGATCAAGTCCACATTCAATCAACTAATCAGCTCAATCATTTCTTTATTCAAGAAGCCATTCAAAATTTAAATTTACATTTGTTGGTTTCTTGAATCTATCAAGGATCCATATCAAATAATTCACAAAACTTAATCACTTAATTCATAGCACATTCAATGCAATGATCACATCAACTAATCAATCATTCAATCATTTCTAATTTATAAATCAATGAAAACAATAATAACAGTTTACTACTCAGTCAGCCTATTATACTATCACTATCCAAACATGTACCATTCACAATAACATAACAAGGAAAACCTCATAGCTCAAGTGAACTAATAAACAATTGAGTTCATAAACCTAATCACACAATCCGTACAATCATAAAGAAAGAGTTATAGGTAACAACTCATTAGCTTATAATATATAAAAAATATTCCAACATTTTTTTTCATCTTTAGGCTCATAATTTAAATAGGCCCCTATATACTAATTTCGCGATCATGCTCATAGAAACAGAGCATGTGTTCACGCCTTTGGAATTCAAATCAATCCCTCCTAACCCTGTCTTCAATTCTAATTATGATCCTGATCATGTGCAATTCTGGATTTCCCAAAGGTTTGCAACTTCAAGGGAGTAGACTCGTAATTTGAACTAAAACTTGTCAAGTCGAATCAAAACAGTCATATCTGACTCTTGCGATTCTATTCGCAATTCTACTCGAACTCAAAATTTTGGGCTTGTGATCACGATCGCTTGCCCAGTTTTACACACAATAGTTACTCTTCTTCTTTTAAAATCTACTTGCTATAAATGTCTATATGACACTATTTCCATATATACTATTCAACAAATTTAATCATATTAACCATAAAACATTATGATAGAAGCATATGTTAATTCTACTCAATCTTGGATGCTTAGCTAATTCACCTAAAACAAATTCCATATACAACAACCTCATTTCCTCTAACCCAAAACTCTATAATCACATTCCTTCAATTAGATAACTCAATCAATTCCAATTCTCAGTTCATTTTCATACATATTACCATATTCACATAGTTATACAATCTCACACATTTACACTTTAGTTCCAAATAATCACACATATGCTACCATTCCAATATTTTCATCAAATAACTTTAACTAAGACAAAACATCAACTAATATAAATTCAACCCACATTTAAACACAAAGAAATTAAGCATTTTACAAATATAAGAAAAGTGAGTGATTTACTCACTTGGATAAATTCTTTGGACATAAATTATTTCTTCCAAGAATGACCAGCAAACCATAATAATGTCAATTCTTCCCTCAAAATCACTAAGAACAATTGGAAACAGCTATATCAATTTCTTATGTACAAAAAAAGGGAAGCTAGGATTTAAAGGGTAGCATCTAGATTCATCAAGAAAACTATGAAGAAAACTGAAATTGGAGATGCAAACACACTTATCCACTTCCAACAAAGAAGCAAGAAGCTTCTGAGCTTTAGCCATAGCCAAACTAGTGCTATCCAAAGTAGGGCAGTAGTTGGTTTCTTGCTGCCATAAGATCTTTAACCTCTCATAGCCGCAGACAATGCTCCACCATGGCATAGCAGCAAAAGACTAGTTAGGTGACGATGGGTGGCGCTGGAGGTCTGGTGATTTTGCTACTCCCAATTGCTAGCGTGTGAAGAAAAAGAAGAGGAGCAATTGAGGTGTGTTTCAGGAAAGAGGAAGAAGGGAAATAATAATGAAACAACCCCCTTTAGGCCCTTATATATATGTTTAAGCCAATAAAACACTATATGAGAACACAAATTTTTCCCAAATAATCTTATTTTAAATGAAGTAGGCAAATTAAATAATGTACCACATATTTGCAATAGCTATAGGTACTTAACAAATGAAAATCATTTGAATATATCTTTGATTAAATCAAATGTTAACTTAACATAATACAATGAATATATATCATTGTTTTCTAACTTATTAAAACTGAAAAATACTTGATAAAACTACAGGTACAAATCTTGTCATCATTTATGTAGTATTTAAAATAGAATATATAATAACTATGAATAAGGGATAATTTATTATTCAAAACACTTTTTGTAAACCTTTATTTCATTTACATATCATTGAATAAATCTCAAAAATAAAGAATCACTCCAAAAACACTATCACTTATTTTTGAAATCTATTTAATAGGCCTAATGAAAAATAAAATTTTCATTTTATCACAAAATAAATCAAATAATCCCTTCAATATTTGAAAACTAAGGTAAGTTTATTAGAAAGAACATGTATAGTTCGTATTAATATTATAGAGATTATTCACTAGAGATTTTGGGAAACTACAAAATCGCTGCAAGCCCGCATTTATTTTATCGAAATGCAACCAAATAAGAATCAAATCAACTTTAAACATTTTCTAATTGAGTTAAGTCAAACAACCAACGTCAAAAACGTGTTAAAAGGGAAAAATTGCAATCTGGTCACACTTTGCCTAAGCTCTAACCAAAACCATCGTCAAATATGCCACAGATCACCCAGAAATCACCACTAGTATTGTTTGTAGAAGCACCTACCAGCAATCATGAGATTCACACCATGCGTTGGACAAAAATCAACATCTCTAGTTATTACTATCGACAGAAAACCTCACTGTTGGCATTGTTAAACCATTCGTTGCCACTAGACCTAGCTGGAATAAGTATCACATGGTCTTCACAAAGTTGCAGTCATTCATTGGTTGTTTACCTCTTTCTAGGTTGACTAAGACATTCTTTTCTCGTGATATTAATTTTTCTTATTTTTCTATTTTTCACCAAAACTCAAATACCGGATAATAAAATAAAAGAGACAAAACCAAAAAACACCTACTAGTATATCAATTTAACATTTTTTTATAGAATTAAAAAAACTCACAATAATAAAACATGAATAATCCTAATTTGTGCAAAAACTACAAAAGCAATTTTGAGGCTATCAAAAGTGATATAACCCATAGGACTTATAGATGATATTGCTATGATACCATGTTGAGAAAATAATTAAGGTGTAGAAAGGAAAGACGTAGAAAAGCTAGAGAGAGTTAAAAAGAGAATATAATATGTAATTGAAACAAATAAGACGGTTAAATTACATAAAACTTCATCATAATTCTCTGTTTATATAAAGCTACTAAAAAATACAAATACCTAAGGACTCTAATACCTTTAAACTTTTGGTGCATTACAAATAAGCCTATAACATAACTTAAGTCCATCCCATAATTTAATTACTAAGTATTACTTTCTAATGATAAGTAAAAGGGGAAAATCCCTATTACCATCTTTTTTCTTACTAAAAGTTCTAAAATTTAGATGCTCTTTCTAAGAAGGAAAGTATAGTTATAGTTTTGCCCTCTTAGCCCTTACAATTGAAATTTTGAACTTAAAACTTTGCAAACTACTTGTTTTTCTTGTAGTCCTATTATAAGTTAGTGGTAGGTTTCCAACTCATTTTGCTATTGAGTTGTATTGAGATTTAGATTTTGTTAATTACAATTTATTTCAAGAATGCAGATAAGAGTGAATGCAACATTGGTTGGAAACAACGGCTTCAAATTGCAATCGATGCTGCAGAAGGTTTGGAGGAAAAAAATGAAAAATTTTTCCTTCTTACTTGATATCTCTACAAACTTGTATTATGGAAATAACTTAAAGTTTAATTGTAGGCTTGGAGTATTTGCATAACGGCTGTAAACCGCCAATTGTTCATAGAGATGTTAAATCTCGAAACATCTTACTGAATGAGAAGTTCAAAGGTAAACTAGCTGATTTTGGCTTGTCAAAGATGTTTGCTGATGAAGAAGACACCCATGTATACACAATGATTGCTGGCACCCCAGGATACCTTGACCCTGAGTGAGTTACCATTATGTAATTTTAACTAACCAAATGAAAAACAATGCACAAGGCCTTAGGCATTTCTTTTTTGATTTCCTATTTTTTCCAGTAATCTAACACTTTGCAAAAAGGAACTGTTATATATAGATTGATTATAAGATCATACTTATTCAAGTGACTCCCACTAAAAAAAATCCTGAATGCATCACTATTTATTCTGCAGGTACTATCTATCAAATAGGCTGACGGAAAAAAGTGATGTCTACAGCTTTGGAGTTGTTCTACTTGAAATAATTACAGGCCAGTCTGCCATAGTCAAAACTGAAGAAAAAATTCATATAGTGAAATGGGTTGAATCCATGATGCCCTTAGGGAATATTGACAATATTGTGGATCCAAGATTGCAAGGAGAATATGAGATAGGTTCTATAAGAAAAGCTTTAGATACTGCAATGGCGTGTGTAGCACCGAGTTCCACAAATAGGCCAACCATGAGTCTTGTGGTAAGGGAACTGAAACAATGTTTGCCAATGGAGAAGGCCATGTCATCTAATCTTCATCAAAGTCAATCCTACGCTTCAGTCTCTTTTGATAGAATTAGTGGAGAGAGTTCTCTTGCAAGATAAGAAGTCTATCAAAATTCATAAACTCCTGAATCTTAGCTTTTCTTCCTTATGTGGAAGTTTTCTATTGATGACAACAGGGTTAGTAAGGTTATGTCATTAGTTTGTATCATATTCTACTTATTTGATAATGTAAAATTTGCAAGAAAAATAAAAAATATTTTAAGAACCATATTGTAGTAGACTAATTACCAAATCAAATTGGTCTTTTGTATCATTCACTACTAATAAAAAGGTCAACCAATCAGGCAGTGATGAAATATTTCAAACACTCTTCGCTGAGAAAGATCATTTAGATGTTTGGTAGTACGTACTTAGATGGGAAATCCTCATATTGATGTCACTCCTTGAAAATGAGGCCATAGTCTTTTAAATTGACTTTTCTTAAAGATAGTAAATTACACTGGTTACTGATGGACATGGATTTACTAGTTTGGAAGTTACTTAACCTCTAAAAGTTATTAGACCATCCGAAAAGGAGTAAGGTTACTATCACTTGATTTAATTTACTCAATTTCACTTAACCAGATATAAATATGTAAGGTTCACATTTATAGAGTCTCATTGCTGAATAAAAGTGAATGAGTTAAATGGAGTGAAAGTATGTATGGGTGTACAAATAGCAAATTAGTGAGCTTTAAGTTAAGCAACCTCAAATGATCAGTCAAGTAAATGAGATTTTCAAATCTAATCTCCTATTAAGGCATGTCACCCATCAAGGTGAGTAGTATTAAACCAACAACATTTGGTCCAATTTTGTAGGAAAATGGAAGACCTCTAATGGCCCAGTTTGAAGTTTGAGCCATCCCAATGGAGCCTTAGAACCTGGGTTAAGCTCTTGGATACTTGGCCCACCATGAGATAAAGGCTAGAATTTTGGTCCTCTTTGTGAGCAATTGAACAAGAGGCACATTTCAGTTGATTCTACCAATACTAGCTAAGAACATGACTCATAGTCTAACCAAAAGAATGTAGCCAAGCTAAACAATCAACAGCTATAACCAAGTAGCCAAGCTAAACAATCAACAGCTATAACCAAACTACCTGAAGAAAGTCAATTACGTCCCACTTGCCAAAGCCTACAAAAGAATAAGTTCAGATGCAAAAATTGGTTATTTGCAAACGTTTTTCTGGTTGAAGGCAATCAAAGTAGACAAACAAAGTAAAATATCCAATCCCCTTTCAAACATAATGTCTAAATTTAGAAAACAACCTAACCACCATAACCTCTCTTGATCAAATTAACATTTAAGCTTACCTTTTCTCACAACTCCCTCATACTCGTCTCATAAAAATGACCAATTTAAAATTGATGTTTGATTTCACATATCTTAAACTAAAAATATTAATTTTAAATCGATTACATTATAGGTAAAGAATGTGAGAAAATAAATTGGGATAGCACCATTTTCCAATTAAAAAAAAAAGTCTTTTTCACACTCCAAAAATAAAGAAGAAAAGGTTTCTTTTTGGTGGAAAATGAAATAGCACATGCCGATTCAGTGTTGTAGATATGTGATTTCTAAAGAAATTGAGTCCAAAATTAAAATAATCCATGCTTTATGAAAAAAGGAAAAAGCTCCACCTCATATGTTGTTATAGCCGTCGTTATCATAGTCATCATCATTAGCAACATCATTAGTTACATTAGTATTTGAGAAACTTTGGAATGTTTAAATAAGACACAGATGGTGTTTTATATGTATTGGTTGTGACACACACTTGTGCCAAAAAAGAAGAATATTCATGTGCAATGCAATGAGGTTGGAGTGATTCTCAAGGGCATGCTTTGGGTTGAATCAAGGAGACAGGACCACTGACTCACCTCACTAATATTAAGAGGACGTCTCTTTGCCTTGGTTTGCTAACAAAGTATGTTAATTAAATATACACATTAAGATCTACAAGAAAAATTGGGCTTTTAAGTTCATAGGTTATGTTAATTAAACTATTGAAAAGCAAAGTTAAAGTGGCAGACACTTTCTAGCCCTTGATCTTAATCATAGATGTTATAATTGCTACACCTTTATGGATGCTAAAAGGTCATGTAAATTTACTTCCTCCTCTACTATTATACAGTGTTGCTACTTGCACTATAATCTTCTTCATCCTTAAAAAAATGTTAAATGCACTTATTATTATAAAAAAAAAACTATCATTTATTATATATGTAATAGAATTTGAACACATAAAATTAGTTTAAATCAAATTATAATATATATAATTAAGTAACAATTTGTGAGACGAAATAAGTGAATTTAATATTACTAAAAAAAATGCGTCAATGGTTGTAGTAATAGCAAAAATAGTGGTGTGAAAAGAATGCTCCATTTGGACATGCATGTTGGACCAAAGAAAACTATGCTAGAAACTAGAAAACATCATCATTAACGAGAATTTACAAGCACAGAAGATCTACTGAAGTAAAATTACAATCAGGTCATGCAATTACAAGTTACAACTTTCTTGCAGCTTTGGCTAGAAAATGAATATTAGATGTTAATCATCAATGGTAATGAAATGATGATGAATATGATTAGACACGTCAAGGCTTGTTTTAACCCTTTTCTTTACATTCTTCCAAATCTTTCAAATTTGAGAGTGTTGGATGTGGCTAGGTTAGGAACAGGGAAATAGGACTGCATGGGAAAAAAGGGATTGAAGGAGAAAGCAATACTACTTATAGAAGGATAATTCGTATTCATAGTATCAAGCTTACTCCCTATACTTTCAAGTGCTTTGACTTGTGACCTAAGAAACTTGAGGTAATTTGCAGCCTCATC
>JANHAO010025890.1:0-11245 GCA_026873985.1 Saraca asoca | reverse complement strand
AACTAGGAAGAAATTGCATGTTAAAGGAATTCATCAATCTCAACTATCTAATTCACTTTTTAATCCACTCTTCTAGGGAATTTAGGGTCTCATTTCTTGCACAATTCAGTAGTAAAAATTCACTTTGTCATTTTAGATGGTTCAACAAATCATTCTTTGTTTTATTGAAGTTTTACATTAAAGTTGCATGAAATTCAATCCCTGTGGAGACGATACTCACTGACTCTATATTACACAATTGACTGTGTGCACTTGCGTAATTTGAATGATCAACTCATTATAAACAAAACTTACATTCACATACTCAACAGCCAGCACTAAACATGGGTTGGCCATGTCCTTAAACACGCTTGTGTTTCAGGCTTTGCGCTATAACATGGCTTACCCCATTCTTGAAACATGGCATACTTGCATTCTTCTTTTCTACATCGTCCTCTGCTCTCTCTAAGCCATGCCTTCATCTAGCCATTAAAACTTTCTGACTTTCAACCACTTCCTTCCACTAGTAGCCACAATCTCTGGCCACTATCTCATCCAGCTTCCATCGCACCTTAAATCTCCTTCAATCTCCAAAACTCTAGCCATAGAGAAAAGTCTCTACATGTGCTAATTGGATTTTTTTGCATTTTCCATTGTTGCCTTTTGCTAATTGTGTTTTTCCTTGCTAAGTCTACACTTTGCCGTATTGCTACCCTGCTATTTTATTATATTGTTGCCTTGTTATTTTATTGTGTTGCTATTCTATTGAGTTGCCATTTTGCATTTTAACCATGTTGCATTTTGCTATCTTATTGAGTTACTTTCTTGCTGATTTATTAAGTTGCTGTCCTGCTTAAGAAAAAAAAAATTCTGCCAAATTCCTATTGTTACTCTATATATATTTTTGCTGCATTTGAAGAAAAATAGATATTTTAGGTGCCATTTCAATTTTTATGCAAAAAAAAAATTATTGCACTTAAAATCTTTTTTCTACATCTTCAAAGGGCTCCTAAAATATCCAAAATTGGCCAAGCCTCCTCCTCCCAAGCCGATCAAGCACATAGGGGATGAGATAATCCCAACCAACAACCTTAAAAAATTAATGAATTTGAAATCGTCTTCATTAATGATGATCAATGTAGATAATATGATCAGTTAGTAAAACGGGGAATGCAGAGTACCGCTATGTTGATGAGGTTTGCTTGGAGCAGTTGGGATTATTCAATGATGTCCAATATTCGTTTGATCAAATTGGGTGGTCAACATTTATTATAATGCATTACCCTACATATGCGAGAGTGACCCTGGAATTCTTTAGCTCTTTTAATGCAATCCTGTTCATAGGCCTTGAGGTCGAATAAGGACAAATTACTTTTTGATTATTCAACCAAGATTATAATTTATCATTAGCCCAATTTAATGAATTATTTAGACTGCCTCCTAGGGGTCCCAGGACTGTTCCCTCCATTTTTCATGCAAGTTTATTTTGGAACTCAATAGCTATTGGAGGGTACTATAAGGCTTCACAATCAAAAGCCTTGTCAATTTGCAATCCCTGTTTTAGATATATTTAGCACGTCATGGCACACATTGTTTTTAGATGAGCAGAATGTGATGGGGTTGCAAGTTAATGAGAGCTATATTTTCTATGGGCAATGATAAATAATAATCAGGTTGATATTGGGGCATTCATGGCATAACAAATGCAAAAAGTGGGTAATGCATTTCATGGCAAAGTAGTGATAAGAGGATTAGTAACAATGATTGCTCATGGTTTGGGGTTAGAACAATAACTTTCAAATTTGTAGCCTTTACCTAGGAACTCAAAGATTGACATAGAATCCTGCTTACATATGAAATTAATTGTCCAGAGGGGATCTAAGTATTGGCTGCATTTCCAAGCTAAGTAACCCAGCTCGCTGAAGGCACCCAGTGGGCGTTACCTCACTCATCACCAAAAAGTGATGCAGCGAGATCATGAAAAGTATGGCTCGTCAAGTAATCGGGCACCTTGCTTGAGCTGGCCACACTAAGAAGCAACACCAAGCTCGCTAAACAAGCTACAACAGTGACCCTCAAGCCGAGAACCTCTGTTCAAGGAGACAGACACCTCACCCAACCATGAGCTCGGCAAGATCGAGTGTTAGATAGACTAATGCTAGCTTGCAATCGACAAAAGGGGAACACCCTGCAGAAAGTAGCCTACAGCAACCAGATTACAAGAATTCTTCTATTTCTTAATTTATTTTTTGATGTAATAGAACTGTAGCTTGTAAGCATTACATGTAATCCCTCATTCCTCTATAAATAGGAACTCATTGTTAGAGGAGAAAGGGGGCTAGAGAATAATAAGCAAAATACTCTGTAAAAATTTACAAAAAATTAATAAAACTCCATCATGGATGTAGGGTCTGGTGCTATCCAGATTTAGGTGAACCACATTAAAAATACTGCCTATTGGTTCTTGCATCCTTCCTTCCTCTCTGTTAGCTCTTTCGTTTCCTTCTCTCATGTGATTCACTTAGAAATAGTCCGGGGTTCAAGAACCATTCACCATTGGCAGGAGTTTGGACCTGAACCTATTGATGGTGGAATCTAGTTCTAATCCAAACTTTGACCAACTAAAGGTTCTTCTGGGATCTCAAACCGTGAACTGGTTCCAAGATAGATAAATGAATAGATAAAGCAAGAGGATGGGGTAAGAATAATAGAAAACACAAGATTTTTAATGTGGTTCGGCCAAAATCCAGATAGAACTGAACCTACATCCATAGTAGTGTATTAATCTAAGAATATTATTACAGAGTTTCAGCATACAAGCCTCTCTCTCTTTAACATTCATCTCTTTCCTGTATTTATAGAGGAAAGGAGGTTACAATTGTAATTATACATACAGTAAATCTATTACATCAAGCATTTAATGTACAAGATAGGAAGTTTGACTAAATCTTGTAATTCAACTATTGTAGATTGTCTCCTGCAGGTGGGCCTACATGTTTGTTAGGTAATACATGTGTTGGTCTTCTGCTCAGTGAGCTCTCAGGTCACTAATCACTTCTTACTAGCTAGATCCTTTGGTTTGGAGGAGTGTCTATCTTCGAGGTAGTGAGGTTGAGCTCGTTACATTGGGAACGAGCTCGAGCTGAGGAAGCCATTATACGATGCGAGCTAGAATCTTGGCATTCTGACTGCTACTCGAGCTAGAGCCTTGTCGCACTTGGACTATTCGTTGGTTCATCAGGGGCAATTCTGGATTTCTCATTTAACATAAGCCCCTAACTCTCAACTTGCTTTGTGGGCTAGGAGTTGAGACTTTTTGGTGGCCACTTGGTCAAAGTCTCCACTGAGACTATCATTTCATCTGTTCTAGGTCATGTTTCTAATGACACGTGTTTGTCAATTATCGATGAGTCAGTCTTAACTTTCTCTGAGGCAATAAATGATGGTGGTTGGGGAGATTAATCTGGACCCTTTAGTAAACCTGAGCCTAGCTTTATTTAAGGGAGGAGTGATCCCTTCTGCCTTCACATTAAGCAAACCATGAGAAATTCTGATAAACCTCCATTATTTCCAGTGTTTTGGCTCTCCGTTAGGGTGTGTATGGTCTACTGCATAAGGAGTTTTGAAGATACGGCTTCTCTGATAATGTGGAGAGGTCTCATACAGATCTTAGATTATATCCTCTCAGCTTTACTATGAGATTTTCACTCAGTCGGCCAAGCTCTTAGAGCTTCTTGAGTTGCTCTTTTTTGGAATCAGAACAGGAGCTGGAGGCTAGTGAAATAAAGAGTGATAATGCTCTTTCCCTCTCTATTGGAGAAGGTTAAGTTAAAGAAGGGCTTGCTATTGGGGGAAGGTTTTGGGAGAAAATGTTTGGGGCTTGGGTAGGTCTATGAGCTCTAACTAGCTAGGCTACGTTTTGTTAGTGAGAGCTCTCTTCTCGAGCAGCATTCTCCCTTCTAAGGGGGTCTAGTTGTAGCTTATTTTGGCCTGTATTTCCTGATGTAATTTTACCTTGTTGAGGCTTTTTAATGAACAAAATCTTCTTCGTGATCTTAATATGCTATCTTTACCTTTTCGTATCTACAATAATGCAGACTTTTGTAGCTCGCAATGAAACATTCAAATAACCAATTGGCAAAAACCTTCTCGAACATAATAGTCAAAATAGAGTATCATGCACATAAGTGTTGCCAAATCTGCAAAATGGCTTACGTATAATCAAAAAGTTGCATGAGAGCTACGAATAATTAGTCGCATGTGAGCTACGAACTAAAGTGATATCATTGCCTCAGGCAAACAATTAGGTCATCAATTCTTTACGCTTCAGCGAGCACATAGCTACGCTAGCATTGAGTGTTTAAGAGAGCCTTTGTATCTCAACAAGCACATAATTGTTCTGGCAAAGTGAGTTTATTTTAAGCATCTTCATGCTTCAAGAAGCACGCAGCTACACTGGTTAAGTGAGTTTATTTTGAGCGTCTTTGTGCCTCAACGAGCATGTGCTAGTTAAGTGAGTTTATTTTAAGCATCTCCACGCCTCAACGAGCACGCAGCTATGCTAGTTAGGTGAGTTTGTTTTGAGCATCTTCATACCTCAGCGAGAAAGCAGCTTGACTAGTTAAGTGTTTGTCAATTCATCTCTGGAATGAGCTCTGAGGGGCCTAAATTGGACCAAAGGTCATGGTTGGCACAAAGTTACACAAGAGACTTGAAAGAGTTAACCGCATGCGAGCTACAGATAGTGCAAACACTTGATAGTAAAGGGTAGAATGAAGAAGTGTAGATGATAACATCAAGCCAATTGGCAAATAGCTTTGAACAACACAAAAGAAAGTATTTACATTCATTCTGGAGTTTGGGATACATTGTCAATGTATAACTCGGACGGAGCCCCCCGGCTCTTAGCTACCATTACATTAGGGAAGTTGGGACTACTGCCTCATAGGTCGCACAACGTACTCCTTTAGAGGACCCCTCTTGATCAAGTCTTCAATCACTTCTCAAAGGGCCTGACAATTTGAAGTCCCGTGTCTAGCCTCAATGTGATAGGCACAGAATTCTTCATGGTTTCTTTGCCTATAAGGAATCCTAGAAGGCGCATACATCCCAAAGTCTTCTTTGTCCCTTTCTATCAGGAAGATCCTATCTTGGGAATCTGTCAGGATGCTGTACTGCTTGTGGTAGTCTGAATGCTAAGGTCACTCACCTCCAAGCCTTCTGGCCTTTTTCACAGTCCATTCAGTAGAGTGATCATCCTAGCCCAAATCACCCCTCTTCTTGCTATGGGAGGAGCCATCCTTCTCATTCTTCTTATCAAACCTTTTTGAACCAAAGGTCTCCTCCCATTTAATCTACTTAGTAGCTCGCTCATAAAACTCAACAAGGTCCTTCACTAGGGACTTATACAGACTCTTGCACAATTTTCCATCTTTGCAAAGTCCCATAAAGATTGTTGCCAGTATGGTTTCTTCAAATGGATTCTCCACCGAATTGGCCTCAAGTTGGAATCTTGCAATGTAGTCCTTTAGCGACTCATGCTTGCACTAAAAGACCATAGTGAGGTGATAGGGGGCACAAGCTACCTCTTTAGTGCTCAGTATTGGCTAATGAATTTTGGTTGACAGTCTTTCCAATTACAAATTAAGCGGGCTGGGAGGCCTCTGAACCAAGTGTGAGGTATGCCTCCCAATGTGGTCGGGAACACTCGGCACTTGATTAAGGGATCGGTTGTTTGCAAGTCCATCTGAACATTGAACATGTCCAGATGATCATATGGGTTAAAGTCCCCATTGTACAATAGAATTGCAGGGACCTTAAGCTTGAGAGGGAGAGTTCGAGTCTCGATCTCCTCAAAGAGCAGTGATCACTCTTCGTAGCGAGCTCAATCACTTGGAGCTTTAAGATATTCCTCCAGTTGGGTTACTTTCTAAAATAGCTCTCCAACCAATGGGTCACGTGCACTGGATTGCTTCCTGGGAGATGGTTGAAGTTTTTGAGCCTTATGGTTGCGGGAGTTGCCACTTGGAATTTGCCCTTACGAGCAATGAACTGGAGAATTTTCTTGGTTAAGGTTGCCTGAATGTCTAACTTGCTACTGCTGGTGAACATTTACGGGCATTACAGCTTTGACCTGTCTCTGCATACCCTGTGCCAACATCGTAACTACTTTGGTCAGTTCTCCCATCATGTTTTCCAATTTTTCTTGACGTTGGAGCCAAATCTGCACTCTATCGATGTCATTGGCAGCGGCAGTTAGTTGAACAAAATTGGTTAGGGGGAAGCCAGTGGTTGTACCAATAATGGGAGCAATGGAGGAGTCCATTGTCAAGACGTGCCCTTCTGGAGGGTTGAGTAGTGCATTCGAAGCTCTGGTGGCTCTTCCCTTGGCCATTGCAGCAAGAAATGAACTAGAATAAGTGAGATCCCCATAGACAGTGCCAAAATGTTAACGGTAGAATCTGGCTATGATCCAAGCTCTAACCAATTAAAGGTTCTTCCGAGATCTCAAACCATGAACTGGTTCTAAGATAGGTAAATGAATAGATAAAGCAAGAGGACGAAGGAAGAACAATAGAAAACACAAGATTTTGAATGTGGTTCAGACAAATCTAGATAGAACTAGACCTTTCCTCCATGGTAGTGTATTAATTTGAGGATATTATTACAGAGTTTCAGCATACAAGCCTCTCTCTTTAATGTTCATCTCCTTCTTGTATTTATAGAGGAGAAGAGGTTACAATAGTAATTTTACATGCAGTAAATCTATTACATTAAGTATTTTATGTACAAGATTGGACAGTCTGACTAAATCTTGTAATTCGACTATTACAGATTGTCTCCTACAGGTGGGCCCTACATGTCTATTGGGCAATATGTGTGTTAGTCTTCTGCTCAACAAGGTCTCAGGTCATTGATCACTCCTCGCTAGCTAGATCCTTCGGTCGGGAGGATTGTCTATCTTCGGGGTAGTGAGGTCAAGCTCGCTACATTGGGAATGAGCTCGAGCTTAGGAAGCGCAAGCTAGAATCTTGGCATTCTGACTGCCACTCAAGCTAGAGCCTTGCCGCACTTAGACCATTCATTGGTTCATTAGGGTCAATTCTGGATTTCTCATATTACAGAACCAAATTCCACCATCAACATGTTGAACTCCACTGACGAGGGGAAGGACCACCAGGAGTTCCAGTACTCCAACTGCCCAGCCAGTAACCTATCAGCCACTACTTGAAGACATGATAAGATAGTTGGCTGAGACTATTGAAGTGCTAGCACAAGCACAGGCCCGGGATGCACAAAGGCAAGAAGAAATCATGGTGTAACTCCAACAGTTGTGTGAAGAAACTCAGAAAGAGCCTCATGAGGATCACCACGACTAGTGATCTGGGGGCTTACAATAAACTGAGAGTTCTGGCCCCTAACCTGAAGTTCAGGATTTGATAATGAAACAAATCCTCCAAAGGTTGAAACTGCTAGAAGAGCACCCCTAATCCTAGAATAACCAACCTCACTATGAGGAAAGCTCACCATTCTCTGTGGAGATCAAAATGTAACCCCTCCCACAAAAGCTCAAAGTGCCTGTGATCCAGCTGTATGACCAGAATAGCAACCTGAGTGACCATTTGGATGCGTTCAACATCTAAATGGATCTTCAAACAATTGATCCGTTGTTCAAATTCCATGTCTTCCTAACCACATTAGGAGGTATACCTCGAGCATGGTTCAGAAGCCTCTCGGCTCACAGTGTCAGTAGTTAGGAACAATAGCAAAAGAAATTTGTTGACCAGTATTAGGCATTGAAAAAGTAGCTCACGTATCCTTGTCACCTTGCCATGATCTTTCAATGAAGAATGAATCATTGAAGGATTACATAGCCAGATTCAGGAAAGAAGCTAACTCGGTAGAAAACCCTTCCGAGGAGAATACCTTGACAGTGATCTTTGCGGGCATCGCAAGGATGGAAAACTGTACAAGAATTTGTACAAATCCCCAATATGGGACCTCACTGAATTTTACAAGTGAGCTACCAAACAAATAAGATGGGAAGAAACCTTCAGTGCTAAGGAGCCCAAGCATAAAAGTGAAACAGCCAGAGCTCCCCAGAGTAAGAAGAGGAGTGAACAAAACCCTCATAGTGGTCCTAGCTATCAACCCACAAAGAGGAGAAGAGTCGAGCGACCTCAGCCTCAAGGTCGCTACAAAAGCTATGTTATCCTGTCCGTCATGTAGGATAAGATTTTTGCCATAAAAAATGGCAAAGAGGACTTTAAGAGACCAAGACCCATAAGAGCTCCCATCAGATCAAGAGATTCAATTAGATTCTGTGCTTACCACAATAAGGTTGGGCATACCACCTCTAAATGCTGGGCACTGAAAGACGCCATAGAAGGACTCATCAGAAGGGGTCGATTATAGGATTATGTAGTAGGTCCACCAGAACAACGAGCTCAACAAACCCAGTGAATCGCTGGTCAACAACCAAAGCCTTCCAATTGAACTATATTCTAATCTTGTAATACTTTTTGAAGAGCAATAGTGATTTTGAAATCCTCGAATGAATTGTCCAGTGAAATGCTATAAGAAACCACTCTATGTTAAGTCAATATTATTCATAGTCGATTGGCCAAAATTTAGAAATGTTATCAAATTAGTAGTGAGCTTCTACCATCATACGGTTACGTCCAGAGGTGGGATGGCGTGAAGCCTACCCCATTGATGCACCTAAAACAAACCATATCCCATGAATTAGGAGTAAAAGAGTATAATTTCCCAGCCTAAGTAGCAAGATTACTATCTCACTAAGCAACAAGATTGCTACGGGACTGAGCAATGAGATTGCTAGTAAGAAAGGATTCTCTAATGACCATTGAGCAACAAGATTGTTGTCTTCCTAAGCAACAAGATTGCTACGAGGTTGAGCAATGAGATTGCTATCTCGCTGAGCAATAGGATTGCTGCGAGGTTGAGCAATAAGATTGCTATCTCACTAAGCAATAAGATAGTTGTCTCGCCAAGCAATGAGATCACTGCAAGACTGAGCAACAAGATTGCCACCTCATTGAGCAACGAGATTGCTACAAGACTAAGCAATGAGCTTGTTATGGAACTGATACACGATCTCATCCAATGATGAGCTATCACCTCGCTATCAAAGGGCACCCGAGGGTGAGACAGCATAAAGCCTACCTCAGTGATGCACTTAGAGCCTGACAAAGAGCCAAGAGCTCACTGAGGTGCGAAAGCACTACTGAATGAGTGGAATCCAATACAAAAATTTGACAACGAGCTACGAGCCCATTGCAGTGTGAGGACGCTGAAATAAATTTGTTGTAGCTTTCATGCAACTAAGTATCTATAGCTAACAAGCGGCCAAAAGATCACAGCTCACATGCGACCTTTTGCTAGATGCAACTTACGTGCATCTTGACCACTACTGGTTACAAAACAAGGAAATCAAATGACAAAATTAACTAAGAACTGAAGACATGGCTAATCGGTCGAGAGACATTTTAGTGATTTGCAGAAATATACATACAATGGCATGCAAAACATCTTATACAACACTCAGAAGCTATGTAGAAAAGCTCATGTATTAAAAGGCCTCGCTCAAACAAGGTGAAGTTTACATCAGAAGATTCAAAGTACAATCTGGCAAGAAAGTAGAGAGCCAACTATCGAGAAAGTGGACTTGATAACTCTATGAAAATAGTGTTATCTTGATGTTCCTAGACTTGAATTATTGAAGTATGAGAGTGATTTCTTTTAAATAAGTCCTTGTTTCTAGTTATCTTTGTTAATTCTTTCTTAAGTGTTTTCCTTATGTTAATTCTGAAAGTTTTGGTTTTGTTTATGGAGGAAATGAATTGAATTGATTTGTGTTTCATTGTAGATGCTAAAGTCCAATTTGTGGCTAGAAAATGGAGAAGAAAGCTGGAAATTTAAAAGAAGAAGCACAAGGATAGCATCCCATTTTTTACTGCTGTAACTTCTCTTTCTTTTACCATGAGAACAACCTTAATTATTAAAGGGTAAAATACTGAGAAAGAAGGAGCATAAATGTGGCAACTCAGCAGCAAATTTCAGCCCATTTTTATGCCCAATAACATCACCCAATTGGAGCCAAAAAGGGGGGACTCATTAGCTGGCTTTGGAGAAGTTTCTAGCCTATTTTTGAAGCCCCAAACATTTCACTCAAGTGGAGGTAGCAATGGACCAAGTCAGCTAAAGAATTTGGAGCTCATTCAGAGCATTTTTTATGCTCTAATCTTTGATCCAGCAAGAAAAACGTGAAGCCTATTTGCTATGCCATTTTCTGCTGCTGGAAATTAAGAAAAGAAGGGGCTGAGCTGGCGTGAATGAAGCTAGCTGAAGGAGGATGTCACTCACTTTGCAAAGGAAGCTGAATGGTTACCAAAGTGGGATGCTGAAGTGGCAAGTAGGCTAAGTCAGCAAACTAAAAAAGGAAAAGACAAAAAGGTAGCTGCATTTAGGTCACCACCATTCAGTCATTGCCTAATTTGGGAGCTGAAAAACCTAGGAGAGTAGAGGAGGAGAAGGAGGGCGTCATCTCAGCCATTTAAATCAGAAAAATTTCTGGACAGCAAAGGAAGGAAGTGGACGCTGGAAAAACTGAGATTTACTTCCCTTTCCTCTCTTTTTCTAGCTTGTTTCCATTTATTTTCTGTGTTGTGGACAATGTATGCCCTATTTTTTAGAATGTTTGCTGAGATGAAGATGAATTAAACTTGTTTTTAGTTGGGATTGATGTTTGAACTTTCAATGTTGCAATGAACTCTTAGCTTGTTATTCGTGATGCTGAGTATTTTTTTTCTCTTTTCACTCAAGTGTATCAAATGTTATTTCTCATTGTTGATTTGCCATTGAGAATGAGATATAGTAATAGCTTCAATTCTAGAAAGATAGATGCTATTGGACAAGCTTGAATGATGCAAGTTCAATGGTTAATTGTTATTGAGTTGTAGATGATATAGGAATATATTGCTTACCTTGCAAAACCCAAGGGATTTGGTGCTGAATTTGTGCTCTAAAACTTGGATTATCATAGGAATATGTATGATTCAATTTAAGAGTTTTAAACATGTTGAAATTGGAAAATTTGCATGTGCTAAATTGAATCTGGTTTAAAGGGGAAATTACTACAGTGTCACTATAATAACTAGCAAGAAATTGCATGTTAAAGGAATTTATCAATCTCAACTATCCAATTCACATCTTAATCCACTTTCCTAGGGAATTTAGTGTCTCA